>BROE01000021.1:2202417-2211854 GCA_036571765.1 Plecoglossus altivelis | reverse complement strand
CAGACCAGATAACTTAAGAGGCTTTAAATCATGTGTTTGTTTTTTATGTGTCTCGTAGCGTAATACAATTGAAACAAGCATGTCCTTTGTTGTATATTACCAGGCTTGAATCTCACCCCCGCAATTTAAAATGAGACTGAACAATTGAGGTCTTATGTTAGTTGAGTTGAAGGGTGAGGGGTCAATGGCGTATGGGTTGGGGGGGGGGGGGAGGGGTGAGGGGGGAGAATGGGATGCGAGGGAGGAGGGGAGAGTGGGGTGGGGAAGGGGGAGGATGTGGTATGAAGGGGGATAGGGAAATCAGCATTCAATGTCCTTTTTTGTTCAACTCCAATCTGTTATCATCAGTGTCACATCTTAATGAGGAAGCTCTTCCGCCACAGCGATAAGACACCGAGTCAAACCTCAACAACAAGGTTGGTCTGTTTTGCGTCTACAGTTTTTATGCAGCTCCTCTCCTCCGTCCTTCCTATCTCTCCTGCCCTCTCTACCACTTGCTATACTCTCTCTCCTGCAGTACTTCTGACCGTCCCTTCCTCTCTTGATCCTTGCCTCTCTAGCCCCCAACATCATATCCGAACCGTATAAAGACACCCATCAGTGTCGATTTGATAATAGTTAGTATATCAATGAAACAAGGGCTTTGTTTTGGACGCAGGGAATCATAGGTTTTCTAACGGAACGAGATGGTGTCATTCATCAGTAGATAACACGTGAAACACGATGCTCTTCGTAGTCTCTGGTTCTGTGGAGACTCTGACATGGATCAAACATGTAGAATGTGCAAGAGAGAAGGAATGCAGATAATAGACAGGTAGCTGTGCCTCTCCCAGGCTGACACTCACTTCACCTGGAACCACAGGGGCTGTTTTCTCCAGGGAAAGTGAGAACACTGAGGTGATTGTTCCTTTTCAACCTATCTGTTCACCTGCAAGTGTGTGTGTGTGTGTGTGTGTGTGTGTGTGTGTCCGTCCACCAACGGCAAAAATGCACTTTGGACAGCCACTGTTTTCATTTCAATCACAAAAGCTCCGCTGGGCAATAAAGTTAGTAACTGCCGTTAGAGTTTCTGGGGCCCTTGGCTTATTTTGTTCTCCCCAAAATCTAAATCATCCAGGAAAGGATGGTGGTTCTGCTGGGCCTTCAATCTGAGCAGGGGTACCAGGATGTGGTTCTGCTGGGCCCTGTGTCTGGGGTACTAGGATGGTGGTTCTGCTGGGCCCTGTGTCTGAGCTGGGGTACTAGGAGGGTGGTTCTGTCTGAGCAGGGGTACTAGGATGGTGGTTCTGCTGGGCCTTGTGTCTGAGCTGGGGTACTAGGAGGGTGGTTCTGTCTGAGCAGGGGTACTAGGATGGTCCTCATGGTCCCACGTCACTGTGCCCCTGCCCTGCATCCCCAGCAGGGATGCTACCCTCAGGTCCAGATCCCTCAGAACGGACCCGGGCCGGCTGGCATGCAGGAATCTTCTACATACGAGTGTAGCTTGCTGAGCTAAAGAGCATTCGACGACGGATCGAGTGGTTGCAGGTGCGAACCCTTCCTCTGTTCATCTCTCAGGATAACAGCATCTGCTAAATACGATTCTTTTCTACATTTCAGTCAGATGAGGATGGCATGTTTGCAGATATGTTTGAACACATCTCTGGACTGGATGTTTACCACGTTTTACATTAGAAGCTTTAGATCGAAACAGTCTGACTGCAGGTTCATGTTATACATGAGTGAAGTGAAGTGACGTATTGTCAAGTATGGTTACCCATACTCGAAATTTTACCTCTGCATTTAACCCATCCAAGTGCACACACAGTAGTGAGTAGTGGGCAACCGCACACACACAGTGAACATACACCCGGAGCAGTGGGCAGCTATTGCTCCAGCACCCGGGGAGCAATTGGGGGTTTGGTGCCTTGCTTAAGGGCACCTCAGTCATGGTATCGAAAGCAGAGAGAGCGCTGTTTATTCACAATCCCCACCGGTGCGAGAATCGAACCAGCAACTTGAGGGTTACAAGGGTTACAAGCCCAACTCCCTAACCATTAGGCCACGAAGTTTTAACTCAGTGTAATGGAGAAACCAACCACCCAAAGTATACACAAGGAGAACACAAGTAAGGAATCCTCCCTTGTACGTCAATAAATTAAGACAATATTTCTATGTAAACAGGCCAGGCATGTTAAATCCCTAACAGAAGCACAGTATCTCTTGCCCTCATGTACAGATTACCCTGCCCCCCTTCAGAGATTATCTGGGATCATATCCTGGTTTTAGAGGAAAAACTAGACCGACAGCTCAACTTTCCAGAGAGATGCAAATGCTGACAGTATCACACATCTCCGCTGACACACAGACCAGCCGGCAGACAAACCAACAGACACCCCAGTGGATTGAATCTCTTCCCCCCCTTGTATACGATCCTGCCCCTGGCCTCGTAAACCGCTCAACCTCCAACTCACCTCTCTCTTCAAACTCAAGAGACACACCAAGAATTCCTTTCAGTTTCAAAACTCCTAAAACAACATTCTTTAACAACGGCAGGTTCATGTTTCTCTGTTCCTCCTTCCTCCTCTCCCCTGAACTGCGCGACAAAAACTCTAACACAAGTCAAGAAGCTCTCTGGACTTTAAATTTTCTTACCTGTTCCTCCGAATGAAACTCTTGCTGGAGAACCTGAAGTTGTGCTGGGGAACACATGACATACTGGTCCCCATCTTGCTGCTCTGGGTTCCGGGGTTCCGGGGGTTCCGCTAAATGGGTTCCTCTGCGGTTCTCTGGGTGCTGCGTGGTCCCTGGCTGACGAGTACAGAGTTTAAATCCCAAGACCAAGAGACGTGAGGTGTGTTCTGGGCAGAAGTCAAGCTGACACTGAGCAGTAGAGGGTTGGTTAAGGGGTGGATACTTGCAGCGCTGGGAGAGCGTGTGTGTCTGAGAGCTAGGGGGCGGAGCTTAGGATCTGTGTCAGGCTTGGGGGCTTGAATGCATGTGTGTGTGTGTGTGTGTCGCTGAGTGTGTGTGTGTGACTGAGTGTGTGTGTTGCTGAGTGAGTGTGTGACTGAGTGAGTGTGTGACTGAGTGTGTGTGTGACTGAGTGTGTGTGTGACTGGGTGTGTGTGTGTGACTAAGTTAGTGTGCGACTGAGTGAGTGTGTGTGTCTGTGTGTGTGTGTGTGACTGAGTGTGTGTGTTACTGGGTGTGTGTGTGTGTGACAGAGTGTGCGTGTGACTGGGTGTGTGTGTGTGATTGAGTGTGTGTGTGTGATTGAGTGTGTGTGTGACTGAGTGTGTGTGTGATTGAGTGTGCGTGTGACTGGGTGTGTGTGTTCGTCTGAAAAAAGAGGTGTGTGGCTGAAACGTTTACACCTTACATGGGAGACTTCTGTTAAATCAATCTCAGAACAAAGACACAGGGTCTGGTCCAAGTGTGCCAATTCACACCTTCTAGAAACCAAATGGGGCTGATTTTTAAAGCTGTGATTGAGACAGGTCACTTTGCGGTGAGCTTGCTACTGTGAACCAATCAGATAAGGATCTTCCAAAGCCTGATGTATATTGATGACTTGGAAGAGACCATTTATTATTGCTCTCCACACACTTTTACCACATCCATGTCACAAACTAACTTCTGGGAAAGGACGTGATGTCATACACAGATAAGGGTAAGATTCTCTCATGTTTTAATTCTGTATTTACATATACCTTTAAAAAATAAAAATAAAAAAAGATAATTCCACTCACATATGTATGCTGAAAGTGAACAATCTGAATATAAAAATATAAAACTTATCTTACAACTTTTGGTTGGAATATATATATGAATCAACTGCGATCCACGCCTGACAGTCTTACCAGGTGATAGGCCTATTCATTGAATTCAAAGCGTTTCTCTGGTGGTTATATGATATGAAACAGACGTGGGGAATTACTATTGTTTAACTGGATGTCTCACTCGCTCTCCGTCTATCTCTCTCTCTCCCTCTCTCTCTCTCTCTCTCTCTCTCTCTCTCTGTCTCTCTGTCTATCTCTATCTCTCTGTATTCAAAACTTCTAATTTACTTAAAAGCAGACTCCTATTTAGACAACACTGCTGTTTGCTTATGAATTTGCAAAAAAGGGTTTTAGCGAGTTCTCTACTGTGTCAACACACATTCCTTCTCAGAGGTGACAGTTGGACTCTTATATTAACACCCAACACTTTCTTATGTGTCTACTGCCTGATAGTTGATGAACACACACACACACACACACACACACACACACACACACACCAGAAACACGCGTCCTCCATATTTCTTCAGACAGTGACGATGCGGTCAGTCAGAGTAGGGTGAATCACATCTTCATACTGGTCTCGTCTTCGTCTCGCTCTCAAGACTCGAGACCTCAGGTCAGGCGTCTGTTAACGTTTAAACCTGAAGTCGTATTTGCGACGTAAAACAGGCACGCGCACACAGACACGCGCTCATACAAAAGACGCACACCCGCACAGACAAACTGACAGGAAATTCGGACCTGATGAACTGGTTTGTTGGAGCAGATCTCTTCCTTATGGCTTAAAACTCTCACGGGCTCGTCTAAAACCCGCGGTGTTAAACCAGCATGTCTCCCTCTAGACTCCCAAGATTACAACCCGAGGCTTGTCTGAACACCCCCCCCCCCACACACACACACACACACACACACCCCACATCTAATCAAACCGTCACCCGAAAACCTCCAAGGAGAAGCTCGTATGTGAAGGGTTTCTCTGTGGCGGGCTGATTGAATCAGGCCAAGGCGGAATACACTGTAGTCCTATACTCGGGACAAGAGGGTGTTGTACGAATCTTAATCGAACTAAAGTAGAACCGTCTGAAAACAAGGGTGTTGTGACTAATTTGATAGACAAAAAGCTTGACACCACTACAAATGCAATTGTACATTGTATTTGTAAATTAATCTAATTTTGATGTGACCTGCGACTTAACAGTTTAATGGAGTCTACCACCGAGTCTTTAATCAAATCACAGGCCCTCACAGCGTTAATGTCGCATGCCAATATCTGTTAATAATCCGTAAACTATCAAATTATGTCAAAGTGGTCTGTCGCGCACGGCTGTTCAAGAGCCTGTCTCACAAGGTGTCGACTGCGGAAATAATTCCTACACGAGGGTTTGGTAGATTCAAAGTACAGACTTGCGCGCTCTGCTTTCCAACATTCCGTGGAATTCAGGAAGAAACAGAAGTGCGCGAGCCAAGGTTGGGAGTGAAATGAGTCAGCTGGCTGCGAGGGAAAAAAAAAAAAAAAAGTTCTGAATGGTTTCAGTGCAGATATTGACGTTCACTTTGCCCGAAGCTTCCATAGAATCCATTTATTTGGGGTAGGCCCACGTGAGACGTTTCATTTGATAACTTCCCAACAAATCCCGTAGTTGCCAAATGCTCTTTGAATTTTGTCTTTCGTTTTTTTGGAAAGGGAGTGGAAAGATGCTTTGCCAACACAAACAGCATAGTAGGCTTGCTGGAACAACAGCGAATACTCATATTTGGGCTCAAAGCACTTTGGAGAAATTAGTTACCGCTGTCCACTGACTGGACGGATGAGTCGTTTCGCTTGACTCATGGTCAACATTGTTTCCCGACTCCCGAATACTTTTCATATGATTGCATTTGCTTCACACGTCGGTTTTTGCGGATGAAGAAAATTACTTCACAGAGGCTTAATCTTCTTAACGGGACCGAATGAGTAACTGAACAACTTTTCCGTTCGTGAAAGCATATAAGTTCCGACCTCAAATATGTTGTCTGGTTTAACAACACATAGCACCACATTTAATTGTCTAAAGATGTGTGTGGGCAGTCCTGTGTTCAGGGTGTTGCAAATTATATCCCACTAGATTACTTAAATAACTGCATGCGGCCAAAAGAATGTGTGAGCAGAGAAGGTATGAGAGAAGGTATGTAAAGATGTACAAATACTATTCTTAACAATACATCGTAACAATATATACGTATAGCTTTTTCTGACACTTACAAAAACTTTCGCTTCTTCATTTTCCTTAAAACGCAAATATGTCATTTCTACAGGCTTTTTACTTTAGTTAAACTTTGTACTTTGTAAAGTGACCTCTCTTTATCCGAAAAAAGCTATATATATATATATATAGCTATACACAGTATATAAAGTTGTATTGAAAAAAGCGTTTAAAAATGTTTGTGAGTGTGTGTAAATGCGTGTCTTATGAATGGATATAGGTCTAAGTGCGTGATAAGCACCAACAGTAGCTTTCGTCTCCTTGTGTGTGTGATTGTGTGTGTGAGTGTGTGTGTGACAGTGAGTGTGTGTGTGTGTGTGTATGTGTGTGTATGTGTGTGTGTGTGGGGGCTTCCTGGTGAAGAACAGGAGTCCCCCCCCCCACACACACACACACTGTCACACACACACACACACACTCACTGTTGCACACGCACACATTCACACACCTCTGTGTTGATTGAGACTGTGGGAGCGAGAGAAGGGAGGGAGTATCACACCTCAGGTCCCTAAACTGGAGGAGTCAGACAGGGGGGGGCAACATCAGGTGTTCAAGAGACAAGCAGACGAGCCACTTCTCACAGCAGACGGCCACAAAGCAGCCTAAAGAAGACCTCATCTTGCCTTTGAAGTCCACATCAGGCAAATTATTGTTTAGTTTGGGTTTTTTTGTTGTTTGCTTTGGAAAAATCAGTTGAGATGTCAGCCAGACACATTTAAACAACGGCATGGAAGTACAGACACATTTAGACAACAGCATGGAAGTACAGACACATTTAGACAACGGCATGGAAGTACAGACACATTTAGACAACGGTATGGAAGTACAGACACATTTAAACAACGGCATGGAAGTACAGACACATTTAAACAACGGCATGGAAGTACAGACACATTTAAACAACAGCATGGAAGTACAGACACATTTAGACAACAGCATGGAAGTACAGACACATTTAGACAACGGCATGGAAGTACAGACACAAATGAGTCTGTATGTCTGCCTCTAAATACATTTTATTTTCCTTCCTCTCGCTACGATGAGAGAAACAAATGAATCTCTTTTCAAAACCAGGAAGCACATTTCCATGTACCATAAACACAGATAAGGATGGACAAAGAGAATACTGATGAATTCCATTGTTTTCGACAGAAACTTGTCATTCTACAGAAGTGTGTGTGTGTGTGTGTGTGTGTGTGCGTGTGTGTGTGTGTGTGTGTGATGAGTAACATTACCTGAGAACTGTGACCATTGGCGAAGCTAAAACCCAAACATGACGCGTGCATCAGCTTGGTAGGCTACAGCAGATCAGGAGATCAGCTGTAGTTTTCGGCTCCTTGAAGAGTAACGTGATTTTGAGGTTCTGGCAACGTCAGTGTCTGTTCCTGATGTGTCCTGACCACCAGGCTGGTGTGCCCTGACCACCAGGCTGGTGTGCCCTGACCACCAGGCTGGTGTGCCCTGACCACCAGGCTGGTGTGTCCTGACCACCAGCCTGGTGTGCCCTGACCACCAGGCTGGTACTGTATCACCTTCTGCAGGAAGGTTAGAGGTGACGTGTTCAGACAACACAAACTATCTGTACACACGCACGCACACACACGCAGTCATACACACACAGACACACATACACACAGTCATTCATACACACACACATACACACACACAGTCATTCACACACACACAATCTCCACTTCTCATGTTTCCAATAGGGCACTACTATCATGGATATCTATTTAAACTCAAATTTGATCAACGTCTATTTGCATGCGGGTTGTATGTGTAGGTCGGTGTGGATGTATGTAGATGTGTGTTTGTTTTGAGGAGGTGTATGTGTGTGTGTGTAAGTGTGTGTGTACGTGTGTGTGTGTACGTGTGTGTGTGTCAGTGTGTGTGTACGTGTGTGTGTGTCAGTGTGTGTGTGTACGTGTGTGTGTGTCAGTGTGTGTGTACGTGTGTGTGTGTCAGTGTGTGTGTGTACGTGTGTGTGTCAGTGTGTGTGTACGTGTGTGTGTGTGTACGTGTGTGTGTGAGTGTGTGTGTCAGTGTGTGTGTATGTATGTGTGTGTAAGTGTGTGTGTGTACGTGTGTGTGTGTACGTGTGTGTGTGTCAGTGTGTGTGTACGTGTGTGTGTGTACGTGTGTGTGTGTACGTGTGTCAGTGTGTGTGTGTGTGTACGTGTGTGTGTGTACGTGTGTGTGTGTGTGTGTCAGTGTGTGTGTGTACGTGTGTGTGTGTGTGTGTACGTGTAGGCAGGCACAGGTGGGCATGCTATGTGTCTGAGGTCATCGCGAGGGTAAAGTGAGAGTGTTCAGCTGTCCATGTTGATCAGCACCACACAAATGGCATGCTGAAAAGATACTAGGTAATACTGTACTGAGCATAGCAACACACAAACACCCTTAGCAACGCAACCTTCCTCCTAGTCCGCACAACGGGTTGAAAACACTCCAGTTACAAATCATCCTTTTACTTCTGAAAACACCTTTAATTTTTTATTTTATTCAGTGTATTGCTCCATTTCACAATAGTGCAAAACTTACGTTTTGTCATTCACTTTCCCCTCATAAATAAAACTGAAATGGAACCTTATAAATAAACAATATACGTCACAACAAACAAATGTTCTAAATGGAAAAAAAAAAAAAAATCTACGGCCAAGTTCACATTGCACGTGTGGATTTGAGGAGACAATTTATGTACATTTAGATGGGTGGAATAAAGGTCAGTGTTTAATAACAAGCTTAAGTTCTCTCAAGGCCCAGGTCAGGTTTACGACACCATTCTCCATCAGCACACCCTAGCAACACCACCGCAACCGCTACTAACCGAATTATGCTCTTAGCTAACCCTCAATCTTGTCGCTGGGGGAACAAAATCATATCAACTAAAATCCTTCAAAAAAAGGATAAAAAGATAACTTCTTAGAAGTTTGACATTTTTATCACACTGAGCTACGAATTAAATTAAGCAGGTTTTCCCTCGATTGAGTCAAAGACTCAAATATGCTTCAAACGTTTAATGTGTCTGTTGCATCACCTTGCACACTTTGATCAGGCTACTTCCAGGATCATTTTCAGCGTTAGCATTAAAAAAAAAAAACGGTTTGGTTTCGTTCGATCCTTAAGGTGGAACGGAGGGTTATTTCCCAAACGTTGCAAAGCTTCTGAACACCGTCTGTCTGACGTGAAAGACGTCATCGCAGCCCGAGTCATAGGGGCCCGTCTGTACACGTTCTTACTGTTGCCGTTAACGATGTCTGGTCTGTTCAACGTCGCGCGCTTAGATCTGAGTAAGGGACTACACGATACGGAGAGGATGACGACACCGTATAGGTTATCAACGTTACAGTTCACGTGCGTTACTCGTCATTGTTAAACGAGTGGCTACGCTTGTCTCGGTATCGACTATCTACGTTCTGTTTCGTTA
>BROE01000021.1:2167203-2184207 GCA_036571765.1 Plecoglossus altivelis | reverse complement strand
CTCTCCCCTCCCTCCCTCTCTCCCTACCTCCCTCCCTGCCCCCTCCCTCTCCCCTCCCTCCCTCTCTCCCTCCCTCCCCCTCCCTCCCTCTGTGTGACAGCAGGATCAGGGTTTAATCCTGCAGTGTTGGTGTTGGAGGCAGGTCGGCCCCAGATGCTATCAGAGTGTTTAGTAGAGTTCAGCCGTCTTACCAGGGAAGTGGACTGCGGCCCGTGAAAGACAGAGAGCGAGGGTACCTCTGTGGTCCCAGTCTTGTTGGGGAACTGCCCCAGGGGCAACAGAGCCTGGCAGAGCTCCAGACTGAGGGGGCTATTTTGGGCCATAGCGATGGGAAACTTAGCAGGCCTCTAATAACTCATACAGAGATGTCCTCAGAGAGAGAAAAAAACCCTATAAACAAAACACTGGACTGCTCTTTCTTTTCTCTCTCTCTCTCTCTCTCTCTCTCTCTCTCTTTCTCTCTCCCTGTCACTCTCTCACTCTCTTCCTCTCTCTTTTCTGTCTTCCTCTCTTTATCTCGCTCTTTCTCATTCTTTCTCCTACTCCCATAAAACCCTCCCTTTCCCTCCACTTGTGATTTATGAAGGCAAACTCCAGAGCATAAGTCGTCCTTATGTTACCATAACAACATTAATCACATTGTTCTATACTCTGACGAAGTGTTCTAATTAGCGTTCCGGTAATCAGAATCCTCTCCAGCTTCTCTTCCACGCAAGCAGGGCATTCTAGAACGATCCATCCAGATCTGGAGAGTTAACTCTCTAAAAGGAGACACGATCTCTACAGACCCCACTTTTTGCCTTTGTTTACTTCCAACAATGGCTTATTTTTACCCTGTGGTTGTACGGGACAGGAAGTGGCTGCAGGGAACAGAGGAAGAGCAGCCTCCTTCCTGGTACTTCCTGAATGCTCTTCTACTGCCCTCTCTCCTGTACTGCCCTCTCTCTTCTACTGCCCTCCTGCCTCTACTGCCCTCTCTCCTCTACTGCCCTCCTGCCTCTACTGCCCTCTCTCCTCTACTGCCCTCTCTCTCATACTGCCCTCTCTCTCATACTGCCCTCACTCTTCTACTGCCCTCTCCTGCCTGTACTGCCCTCTTGCTTCTACTGCCCTCTCCTGCCTGTACTGCCCTCTCTCTTCTACTGCCCTCTCTCTCATACTGCCCTCTCTCTCATACTGCCCTCTCTCTCATACTGCCCTCTGTCTTCTACTGCCCTCTCTCTCATACTGCCCTCTGTCTTCTATTGCCCTCCTGCCTCTACTGCCCTGACTCTCCTGCTGCCCTCTCTCTTCTCCTGCCCTCTTGCTTCTTCTACTGCCCTCTTCCTTCTACTGCCCTCTGTCTTCTACTGCCCTCTCTCTCATACTGCCCTCTGTCTTCTACTGCCCTCCCTCTCATACTGCCCTGACTCTCCTGCTGCCCTCCCGCTTTTGCCCTCCACCCTCCACCGCCACCCTGTCTCTGCATCTGTGTTTGCGAGAGCGTGTGTGTGTGTGTGAGTCACAACCTTGCGTGTGTGCCTGCATCTGCATGTCCATTAGACCAGAGGAAAGGTCCATGTTTCTTTTCAATATTAGGATTTCGCTGCTCCTAGTCGGAGACCCAGTGACCTTTGTGATTTTTCCGATGTTTCCAGATGCATTAGCCATACCCTTCATGGCTTTGATGGATCTGGAGGGGACAGCGTGTGCGGGGGACTGCTGTCCCTTCATGAATGACGATGGCAGGGTCATTTGACGATCTGTAACATTATCAAACATCTAACTGGATTCTTCTGACCTGGGAGAGACAGAACCAGTACACAAGTCTACGTAGACTTCCTGTATAGACCAGTTTATTTCAGTCTAATTTTGTGGACAATATTTGTGTTCTCTTTACTCCTGGTCTCTCTTTCTGATGATCAGTTTTTCCTAGTTGCTGGCTAATGTGTGTGTCTGTGTGTTAGGGTGTGTGTGCGTTAGGGTGTGTGTTTCTGTGAGGGTGTGTGTGTGTGAGTGTGTCTGTGCATTAGGGTGTGTGTGTGTCTGTGAGGGTGTGTGTCTGTGCGTTAGGGTGTGTGTGCGTTAGGGTGTGTGTGTGCTTGTGTGTGTGCGTGGGGGTGTGTGTATGGGATGGTGTGTGTGTGTGGGGTTATGGGAGGTGTGTGTGTGTGTGGTGTGTGTGTGTGGGGGGTATGTGTGTGGGGTGATCATTCCTATTTAGTTTTCATTAGCGCCTGACACAGACTCATCTGGCTTGCTGCCTCCAGACCAGACTGTTCCTATTACACCTTGACAGTCCAAATTGGACTTCCTCAGTAGTTTATCACAACATTCTGTAATCAAAATAATTACAGATGTGGATTTTCTCAAAGGAAGATGCAATAATCTTTGATAACAATTTAAAAATTGAGAATAAGCGGATCGACCCAGACTGATGTGTGAGTGTGAGTCTAGTGTTCTTAGCACAGCAGAGATGACTGCTTCAATTGAGTCGACGGGTTTTAAACGGCCACGAATAAGCATACAACCTTGAGTGGAATTCAACAACAACCGTCTCTGTTGCCAAGAGACGTTGTTTCCAGGAACGTCATCATGCTTTGAGCAAGGCAAAACTCAAATCCGTCTAATCGATGGAACAGTTTGCTTTTAAGCATCTTACAGAAATGACCAGGTTTTAGTGTTAGCTTCACTGAAGCAGGTGTACAGAACCAGCAATGTTAACATCTATCTGTCTATTCATCTTATCTGTCCAGTCCATCCATCCATGCATCCATTCCTTCATCCATCCATGATCCATCCATCATCCATCATCATCCATCCATCCATCTTCTATTCCATGACCATCCATCATGCATTCAGCTTCCATCTTATCCAGCCATCTATCTATCCATCCATTCATCTATCCATCCAGCCATCCATCCAGCTATCCATCCATCTATCTATCATGCATCCATCCATCTATCCATCCATCTATCTGTCCATCCATCCATCCATCTATCCATCCATCCATGCATCCATCCATCGATTCATTCATCCATCCGCATCTCTTCCTCCTCCATCTATCTGTTCCTCCATCCATCTATCCATCCATCTATCCATCCATGCATCCATCCATCTCTATCCATCTATCTATCCATCCATCTTCATCCCCATCCATGCATCCATCCATCATCCATCCAACCATCATCCATCCAACCATCATCCATCCATCATCCATCCATCCATCTATTCTAATCTTCCTATCCAACTGCATTCCCATCATCCATCTAAGTCTGTCCAGGGGGGTCTTTCCATCCATCCATCCATCCACGGATCAATCATTCCATGCATACATCTCTGGCCTGCCTGCCTGCCTGGCCTGCCTGCCTGCCTGCCTTGCCTGTTCCTGCCTGCCTATTCTGTCTTGTCCATCTGTCTGTCTGTCTGTCTGTTCTGCTCTTACCCTCAAAAGCCCTTCTCTCATTCTCTTGGTTCTCCCAACAATGTCCTGCGTGTGCTGGGCACAACCTTTTCTTTGCTGTCTTTGTTCTTTTCTTCTTCTTGTGTGAGGGTTTCATCTACGTGGATATCATTATCTTCTCACTAGGGGTGTTCTTAATCATAAAATAAGACCTGAAAATAATTCACAAAAACTACCTCCCCTATATCCAGGCAGTAAAACTAGCAAGACTGAAAAATACCAGATACCCTCCCCTCTATCCAGACAGTAAACTAGCCTGATTACAGTACCCTCCCCTCTATCCAGACAGTAAACTAGCCTGATTACACTACCCTCCTCTCTATCCAGACAGTAAACTAGCCTGATTACAGTACCCTCCCCTCTATCCAGACAGTAAACTAGCCTGATTACACTACCCTCCTCTCCTCTATCCAGACAGTAAACTAGCCTGATTACATACCCTCCCCTGGTACTTATCCAGGACTAGAAACGGGGTGTTTAAACGGTAGCGCTGAGTTAGGCTCACTACCCTCCCCTCTATCCAGACAGTAAACTAGCCTGATTACACTACCCTCCTCTCCTCTATCCAGACAGTAAACTAGCCTGATTACACTACCCTCCTCTCTATCCAGACAGTAAACTAGCCTGATTACAGTACCCTCCCCTCTATCCAGACAGTAAACTAGCCTGATTACAACTACCCTCTCTCCTCTCTATCCGAGAACTTAGGCCTGATTACACTACCCTCCCCTCTATCCAGACAGCTATAAACTAGCCTGATTACAGGTATCCCTCCTCTCTATCCAGTACAGTAATAGCCTGGGATTGACAGTACGCCTCCCGCTCTAGCCAGACAGTACAAACACTTCAGCCTGGTACAAAGATGCGCCTCCTCTTATCCGAGACAGGGTAAGAACTAGGCCTGATGTACGTACACTGTCCCCTTCTTCCAGGCAGTGAAAACTAAGGCTGATTACATAGCCCTCGCCCTCCTGCTCTATCCAGTTGTGGGCTTCCAGCTGAGTTCTCCCTTCTGATATCCTCGTATGGCCAGCATGGGGTGGCCCACCGATTAGAGGGATGTGAGCAGTCTAGTGTATCTATATATGCAGTCTCTTGAAAGTGCTGGGGACTTTTGCGAGCTGCGTCTCTAATATAGTGGCATTAAAGTGTGAGCGCTGCATCTGCTTATGTGAGCTGCGCCATCAAAAACACAACCAGCTATGCCTCAGGCTCCACAAATTAGGACGATCACTCCTTTTCCACTAGCTCCGTCTCAGCGACGATGCTTCGCTTACTTTCGTTGTATCACGTTTAATTATCGCTGTGTGTTAGCTTCTCTCGAATCTCCTACTCGTTCCAAACGGGGCGTGGGGGAGGGAGGAAGCTCAGAGACAGGGATGTCTCCTAGATGTCCAGGTATAAGCGGCGTGAGTTTGTGGGAGTGAGAGGGGGGTATGATGGATGTTTCTCCCTTTTTGTTCCGATTTAATCGGGGGTTTTGGGGGGGGGGGGGGGAAGCGGGGGAGGACAAGGGTCTCCCTGTTCCATAACGGGGGGGGGAATTGGGGGGGGGAGGGAAGGAGGACGAGGAGGGAGAAGGAGGAAGAAAGAGAAACAGAGAGAAAGAGAGAAGGGGGGGAGAGAGGGGGAAGAAGGAGGTCTCCTCTGTTCGGAATAAACGGGGTGGGAGGGGGGGAGAGAGAGGTCTCCCTGTCCAAAGATTAACGCGGGGGAGGGGCGTGGGGAAAGCGGCAAGATTGAGGGAAGAGGAAAGAGTCTACGCGGTGTTTCCCGATAACGGGGGGGATGGTAGGTGGGAGTATTAATTTGGACCGAGTTTGGTTTGTTTGTCCATGGAGGGGGGGAAGAGGAGCAAGTTAGGAGAAGGGGGGGGGAAGGGTTAATGCTGGTCTCACCACTGTTTCCAGTGATATTGTGGGGAAGGGAGAGAGAGTGAGAGGGAGGAGAGGGATAGAGAACTGCAGGGAGGGGGAGTGGAGGGAGGAGGAGAGGAGGAAGGCATTAAGTCTAAGACAGTCCTCTAACATAGGGGGCAGGAAGATGGAAAGACAGGTAGGTATAATGAAAGATGTTAAGAAAGCTAAGGAAGGCAGGGGATTGGATGATAGCGTTGAAAATGAGATACATAGAAGAGAGAGGTGAGGCTTTGTGAAGAGCGAGACAGGATGACAGAGATGCAGGAAAGGAAAGAAAGAAAAGTAATGAATGCAGTCATGGAGCGGAGGGGAGATAGAAGAAGAGGAACAAAGGTTAGGTATGAAAAAAGGTAGAGAAGGTAGAGAAAGATGACATTGTATACAGAGAGAGAGAGAGAGAGAGAGGGAGGGAGAGAGAGAGAGGAAGGGAGAGAGAGAGGAAGGGAGAGACAGAGAGAGGGAGAGAGAGATAGAGAGAGACAGAGAGGAAGGGAGAGAGAGAGAGAGAGAGAGAGAGAGAGAGAGAGAGAGAGGAGGGTCAGGTAGAGAAAGTAGTTTCTGTAGAAAGAGAAAGAGAGAGGGAGTCTGTGGACATGAGAGAAGAGTTGAATGTTTTGTGACTGGTTATCAGAACTCCACTCTGGACTTTTAGAGAGGAGATGAGTCACTCAAATCACAGTGTCTCTCCCTCTTGCTTTCTCTACCTCTGGCTCTCTCGCTCTTGTATTTGTCTGTCTCTCTTTTATCTGTCGGTCTCTGTCTCTCTCTGCCTCTTTCATGTCTCTCTCGCTCTTGTACCTGTCTGTCTCCCTCTCTATCTCCCTCTCTCTATATATATCTCTCTCTTGTATCTGTCTCTCTCTGCCTCTTTCATATCTCTCGCTCTTGTATCTGTCTGTCTCTCTTGTACCTGTCTGTCTCTGCCTCTCTCTGTCGTATCTGTCTCTCTCCCTTCCTCTCTCTCTCTATCTCTCTCTCTCCCCTCCTCTCTCTCTCTATCTCTCCCTCCCTCTCTCTCTCTCCCTTCCTCTCTCTCTCTCTCTCTCTCCCTCTCTCTCTCTCTCTCTCTCTCTTGTATCGTTCGTCCCATGTGTCTCCTGCTCAGCAGTCTCCATCATACACACCTGACAGGAAGGTTGTGTGTGAATAACAGGTGTCTGGGTGTGTCTGTATTCCAGCCACACTTCCGTCTCTATGTTCCTGAGCTGCCTCAGTTTACACAGTCTCACACAGCCCTGTGCTGCACACAAACACAGTCTCACACACCCCTGTGTTGCACACAAACACAGTCTCACACAGCCCTGTGTTACACACAAACACAGTCTCACACACCCCTGTGTTGCACACAAACACAGTCTCACACAGCTCTGTGTTGCACACAAACACAGTCTCACACACCCCTGTGTTGCACACAAACACAGTCTCACACACCCCTGTGCTGCATGCAAACACAGTGTCACAAAGCTGCACAAAAACACATGCAGACTCTGAACAAATGAACAGGAGGTCAAACTGATAATCCAGACCATGTTATCACAGACACACACTCTTACAGGCATACACACATACATGCTCCCACACACATGCTCTCACACACATACATGCTCCCACACACACACTCTCTCTCACACACACACACACACACACACTCTCTCACACACACACACACTCACAGGCATACACACACACATGCTAACACACACACGTGCTCTCACACACATACATGCTCCCACACACACGCTCTCTCATACACACACACACACACACACTCTCTCTCTCTCTCTCTCACACACACACACACGCTCTCATACACACACACACACACACACTCTCATACACGCACACACACACACACACTCTCTCACACACACACACACACACACTCACACGCTCTCATACACATGAACTGACAAATAATGGACTGTAGGACAACAACCTTTTCCTCATGACCGCCTTGCTGCAGATGTTTTTACCCACTGCAGACGAAGCCCTGCTACACACACACACACACACACACACACTCACTCACACTCACTCACACACACACACACACACTCACACACACACACACACACACACTCACACACACACACACACTCACTCACACACTCACACACTCACACACATACACACACACATACACACACACACACATATACACACACCAGATAACCACACACACACACTCCAGATAACGACATACACACACCAGATAACCACACTCACACATACACACACCAGATAACCACACTCACACACCACAACACATTCCCGGAACATCGACAGAGAGACACCATGACCCACCAGATAAGACCACTGTGTGATTTCCTCTTCCTTGACTTGACTAAGTAGCTGCGAAGCTGCAGAGGGGAGGGGAGGGAGAAGGGCTCTAGTGGTCTATAGACTGTGTAGACTGACTGTTTATAGACAGTTGAGCTGTCTGAACGCTTTATAGATGGACTGGTTTATAAACTGACTGTTTTATTGACTGACTGGTTTATAGACTGACCGACTGTTTTATCAACTGACTGTTTTATAGACTGACCGACTGGTTTACGGAATTACTGGTTTGTAGACTGACTGGTTTATTTGATTAACTACTTCTTTACAGACTGACGGGTTCACAGACTGACTGGTTTACAGACTGACGGAGTGACCCCCTGCTCTGTGCTTGTGTCTCCAGCAGGAAGGGACACCATGAGGAGGATCCTGTCTGTCTGTCTGGCTCTGCTGCTGCTGGGAGCTGAGGTCAGCATGTCTGTCTGCCTGCCTGCCTGCCTGCCTGTCTGTCTGTCTGTCTGTCTGTCTGTCTGTCTGTCTGTCTGCCTGCCTGTCTGTCAGCATGTCTATCTGTCAGCATGTCTGTCTGTCTGTCTGTCAGTCTGTGCGTCTGTGGGGATGAGTGTGAAAGTGATGGTGTGGTTCCTGCATGGGAGGTAGTGTGTGTGTGTGTGTGTGTGTCTGTATGTGTGTGTGTGTGTGTGTGTGCGTGTGTGTGCGTGGAACACAGACACTCCTACACGTGTGCGCACACGGTCCTGATGGTGGCGTTGTTGCGCACACGGTCCTGATGGTGGCGTTGTTGAGCACACGGTCCTGATGGTGGCGTTGTCTCCAGGGGGTCCATGGGGAGGAGGCCAGCGCACCACTGTCCACCAGCGTGACTCGGGAGCAGATCCTGTCTGCTCAGTTTGAGTGTTACCTGAAGATCATCCATGACCCACCTGGCCACGAGGACGGTGAGAGGGGCACACACACACACACACACACATACACACACACACACACGTACACATAGCACATAGAGAGAGAGAGAATAGCAGATTGATAGAGAAAAAGAGAGAGAAGATAGCAGATAGAGAGAGAGAGAGGATGGCAGATAGAGAGAGAGAGAGAGAAGATAGCAGATAGAGAGAGAGAGAGAGAGAGAGGATGGCAGATAGAGAGAGAGGATGGCAGATAGAGAGAGAGAGAGAAGAGAGACGAGAGAGAGAGAGGATGCCAGAAGATAGAGAGATAGGCGAGAGAGAGAGAGAGAGGCAGCGAGACAGAGAGAGAGAGATTTGCAGAGACGAGAGAGAAGAGAGAGAGAGAGCTGGTGCATGTGTTGGCAGAGAGAGAGAGGATGAGAGAGAGAGAGAGGATGGCAGACGAGAGGAGAGGAGAGAATGAGAATGAGGATGAGAGAGAGTGAGAGGAGAGAAGGATTGGACCAGGAGGAGGAAGAGAGAGACGAGAGAGAGAGGATGAGGAGAGAGAGAGACGGATGGCAGGAGAGAGAGCGAGAGAGAGATGCAGACGAGAGGAGAGAGAGAGAGAGAGATGGCACAAGAGAGAGGGAGAAGGATGAGAGGAGAGACGAGAAGAGGTGGCAGAGAGACGAGAGTGAGACGGATGCAGAGAAGAGAGAAGAGGATTGCAGAGAGAGAGAAGAGGGATGGCAGAGAGAGAGAGAAGAGAGAGAGAGAGAGGATGGCAGAGAGAAGAGAGAGAAGAGAGAGAGACAGAGGATGAGAGAGAGAGAGGGATGGCAGAGGAGCAGAGAGAGAGGATGGCAGAGAGAGAGAGAGAGGAGCAGGATGGCGAACGAGAGAGAGCACATGACAGAGAGAAGAGCAGAGCAGTGATGGCAGAGGAGAGAGAGAGGATGGAGAGAGAGAGAGGAGCAGGATAGAGAGAGAGAGAGAGGAATTATTCTTGAGAGAGAGAAGAGAGAGAAGAGAGGATGTCAGACGAGAGAGAGAGGCATATCGAGAGAGAGAGAGAGAGAGGATGGCAGAGAGAGAGAGAGAGAGAGAGAGAGGGGATGGCACTGGTCAGAAACATCAGGGCAGGAGTGAGGAGGAGGGAGATGGCGACGACCCTGTGGAATGTAGGATAGGAAGCGCTGTCTTTCTCCTGCCCTGTCATGGTCCTGTCCTGCCATGGTCATGTCCTGTCATGGTCCTGTCCTGCCATGGTCCTGTCCTGCCAGCTAGTAAACACACTTGGAAACATTCCTCTTGCCTTGTGTGTTCCCGCTGCCATTCCAACAAGCTTCCTGCTTTTGTCAAGCAGATCATGCAGGACACACAACAGTAAATAAACTACCGTCTCACCTAAACTGTGTGCGCTGTCGATTGCATAATTTATCTGGATATGGGACTTTAAAAAATGTATCAAGTTTGGCTTTTTATCTAATATTCATGTCTCTTGTCAACTTGCGTGTCTCTGTTACTGGGAATAGGGGATTCCAGTTAGCAATAATGCAGTGCTTGTATCGTCTCTACTGTACTCTTGTATTCTTCTATATTGGGTTCTATTCTATTCATTCTAATTCTATCATCTCCATTCTAACAGAGAATACGGTTCAATATTAGAATGCCACATTCTGTTATTCTACGTTCTATGTTAAGAATGGAATACCACAGTAAAATGTTTCATAAACCTTGATTTTTAGAATCTACCTGTCTCTCTTCTCTCCCTTCCTGTCTCTCTGCTCTTCCCTCCTGTCTCTCTCCCCTCCTTCTTTTCTCTCTATCACCTCCTTCTTGTCTCTCTCCTCCCTCCTGTCTCTCTCTCCTCCCTCCTGTCTCTCTCCCCTCCTTCTTTTCTCTCTCACCTCCTTCTTGTCTCTCTCCCCCCTCCTCTCTCTATCACCTCCTTCTTGTCTCTCTCCTCCCTCCTGTCTCTCTCCCCTCCCTCCTGTCTCTCTCCCCTCCTTCCCGTCTCTCTCCCCTCCTGTCTCTCTCCCCTCCCTCCTGTCTCTCTCCCCTCCCTCCTGTCTCTCTGCTGCCCCCTGCAGGAACGTTCTGTAACCGCACGTGGGATGGTTGGCTGTGCTGGGGGGACTCTGCCCCTGGGACTGCCACTCAGCTGTGCCCAGAGTACTTTCAGGACTTTGATCCTGCTGGTGAGACCCACTACCCTGACCCCTTCATAACCCGCCTCTTCAGGACCCTTTTAAAATAGATTTTTATTATATTTTCATCTACCTGCATTATGTTTCATATATGTTCTATGTTTGCACTTCCCTCCCACAGTAAATACTGTGCTTGTATATCTTGCATGGCGAATAAAATAAATAAAATAAAAATTCTGATTCTGATCCTAACCCTGTGTGTGTGTGTGTGTGTGTGTGTGTGCGCGTGTGTGTGTGTGCGCGTGTGCGTGTGTGTGTGTGTGCGTGTGTGTGTGTGCGTGTGTGTGTGTGTGTGGTGTGTGTGTGTGTGTGTGTGCGCGTGTGCGTGTGTGTGTGTGTGTGTGTGCGTGCGCACGCGTGTGTGTGCGTGTGTGTGTGTGTGTGTGTGTGTGTGTACAGAGAAGGTGACCAAGGTGTGTAACCCTGATGGCCAGTGGTTTCGTCACCCAGAGAGTGACCGTGTTTGGTCCAACTACACCCAGTGTCAGATTTACACCAAGGGCAAGCTGGAGGTGGGGCTGCTACAGGGGGGTGGATGGATGAATAATGGATGGATGATGGGTGGGTGGATAATGGATGGATGGGTGATGGATTGATGATGGGTGGGTGGATGGATGAATAATGGATGGGTGGATGGATGATGGATGGATGATGGATGGTTAATGGATGGATGAATAATGGATAGGTGGATGGATTGATGTATAATGGATGAATAATGGATGGATGATGGGTGGGTGAGTGGGTGGATGGATAGATGGATGGATGAATAATGGATGGATATTGGATGGATATTGGATGGGTGGATGGATGGATGGATGATGGATGGATGGATGGATAATGGATGGATGATGGGTGGGTGGGTGGATGGATGGATGAATAATGGATGGATGAATAATGGATGGATAATGGATGGATGATGGGTGGGTGGGTGGATGGATGGATGAATAATGGATGGATGAATAATGGATGGGTGGATGGATTGATGGATGGATGGATAATGGATAGATGGATGGATGGATGATGGGTGGGTGAGTGGATGGATGAATAATGGATGGATGGAGAGATGAGTTTGATTCTACAACACTTTTGGAATGTCGTTTTGGATAAACCGTCTGCTAAACGAATCAAATATATCCCTTTTTTTTTTTTTGAAATAAACTGTTTATCCCACCTCAGTGCTTAGCGCTTCAGAGGAAAGTGACTCACTTACAGAGAGACTGAAGTCGACTGGGACACCAGGGAGGGTCTGATGCTCTCTGTCATCTCTCTTGTCGCTGCAGCTAGCCTACAGCCTGTATTACATGGCTATCGTAGGACACGGCCTGTCAATCATCTCCCTCGTCATCTCGCTCATCATCTTCTCCTACTTCAAGTGAGTCACCTCTCAGGAATCACACCTCCGGTGGTCGGTGGTGGTATTGCACCCAGGCATCCACAGCCATGTGTTGTGAGCTAAGTGAAATGTGTTGAACCTCTGTATGTCTGCTGGGATGTGTGTGAGCTCTCTGCTCTCTCTCTCTCTCTGCTCTCTGCTCTCTGCTCTCTCTGCTCTCTGCTCTCTGCTCTCTCTCTCTCTGCTCTCTGCTCTCTGCTCTCTCTCTCTCTCTGCTCTCTGCTCTCTGCTCTCTCTGCTCTCTGCTCTCTGCTCTCTCTCTCTCTCTCTCTGCTCTCTGCTCTCTCTGCTCTCTGCTCTCTCTGCTCTCTGCTCTCTGCTCTCTCTCTCTCTCTGCTCTCTGCTCTCTCTGCTCTCTACTCTCTGCTCTCTCTCTCTCTCTGCTCTCCCACTCTCTCTGCTCTCTCTCTCTTTCTGCTCTTTCTCTCTCTCTGCTCTCTCTCTCTTTCTGCTCTTTCTCTCTCTCTGCTCTCTCTCTCTCTCTGCTCTCTCTCTCTTTCTGCTCTTTCTCTCTCTCTGCTCTCTGCTCTCTGCTCTCTCGCTCTCTCTCTCTGCTCTCTCTCTCTGCTCTCTCTCTCTCTGCTCTCTCTGCTCTCTCTCTCTCTGCTCTCCCTCCCTCTCTCTCTGCTCTCTCTCTGCTCTCTCTCTGCTCTCTTTCTCTCTGCTCTCTCTGCTCTCTCTGCTCTCTCTCTATGCTCTCTCTCTTCCACTCAAACACCACTAATACTTATCTCGCTTTTTTGAAATGACTGATGTAGTCATCCTGTCTTCTTATCTCTTCCTTACTAGCACACACACGACACACACGACACACACAAACCACCACACACACACACACAGCACACAAACTACACACACACACACACCACCACTACACACACACACACTACACATCACACACACACACGACACACTAACACACAACACACACAACACCACATACACCACACACAACTACACACACACACACCAGACACACACATACACCTCCACTCATCTCACACACACACACACTCACACACACAACACACCACACTGCACTACACACACCAGGAGTCTAAGCTGCCAGAGAGTGTCTTTACATAAGAACACGTTCCTGTCCTTCATCCTGAACTCCATCCTCACCATCATCTGGCTGACAGCTGTGGCTAACAACCAGCAGATGGTTGCCAGCAACCCAGTAAGTGCAGAAGAATGATATTGATCATGTTTTATTTACACACTGTGTTCACACCCAACAACGCTGAACGCAGGACAGCGGAACTTCTGTCTGAACTTCTACTGATAGAACTGTCTAACCAACTGCGAATACTTCTGTCTCTATAAGACTGCCTCTTCTCCTTCATCTCAAACACCTCCCTCCCCATCGCTCTCTCTCTCTCTCGCTCTCTCTCTCTCGCTCGCTTCCTCCTCTCTCTTCTCTCATCTCCTCTTCTTTCTTCTCTCTCAACCTTTCACACTCACTTTGTCTGATACGATCAAACCAATTGTCTACTATCTTTTCTCTCACATTGTCTTTATCCCTGTCTCCCCTCTTTCTGTCTCTCCTTTCCTCTCTCCCTCCCTCCCTTCTCTCTCTCTGTCTCCCTCTTTATCTCTCTCTCACAAGTTCTCTTTCTCCCTCCCTCCCCCCTCTCTTTCTTTCCCACCCCTCCCTCCCTCTCTCTCTACCCCCTTCTCCCTCCCCCTCTCTCCATGCTCCTCCCCCTCATATCTCTCTACTCCTCTCCCTCTGCTTCCCCTCGCTCTCTACCCCCTCCCTCCCCCCTCTCTTTCTTTCCCACCCCCTCGCCTTCCCCCCCTCTCTCCATCTCCCCCCCTCTCTCTACTCCTCCCTCTTGGCTTCCCTTCTCAGCCGCACCTCTTCTCCGCACCTCCTCTCCTCCCCCTCCCTGCCTCCTCCGCTCCCCTCGCTCTCTACCGCCTCCTCCCCGCCCTCTCCATCTCCCCCCCCTCTCTCTATCTGCCCTCCCTCGTTGCTCTCCTCTCCACCACCTCTCTCCCACCTACCCTCTCCCTCCCGCCTGCCTCCTCCGCATCGCCCCTCCTCTCCTACCCCTCCCTCCCCCTCTCTCTTTCCCTCTATCTCTTTCCTTCTCTGTGTCTGTCCCTCCCTCCCTCTGCTTCCCTTGCTCACTCCACCTCTCTCCCACCTCCTCTCCCCACAGCACCGCCCTCCCCCTCCCTCCGCCCTCCCTCCCTCCCTCCCCCTCGCTCCTCCTCCCCCTCAGCCTCCGCCACTCCCTCCCCTCCCTCCTCCTCGCTCCCATCCCCCTCCCTCTCCCACCGCCCTCCCCCTCCCTCCCCTCCCTCCCTCCCTCCCCTCTCTCCCACTCCCTCTCCTCCCCTCCCTCCCTCCCTCCCTCCCCTCCCCCCTGCAAGCTCAGCTGTAAGCTCCTATCAGTGCTGACTCTCTACATGTTTGGCTGTACCTACTTTTGGATGCTGTGTGAGGGGATCTACCTGCACACGCTCATCATAGTGGCCGTGTTTGTGGGAGAACAGCAGCTCTGCTGGTACTATGTCCTGGGCTGGGGTAAGAGTGTGTGTGTGTGTGTGTGTGTGTGTGTGTGTGAGTGTGTGTGAGTGTCTGTGTGTGGGTGGGTGAGTGGGTGAGAGTGTGTGTGTATGTGTGTGTGTGTGTGTGTGTGTGTGAGTGTGTGTGTGTGGTGTGTGGTGTGTGTGTGTGGTGTGAGTGTGTGGTGTGTGTGTGTGTGTTGAAGAGTGAGTGTGTTGTGTGTGTGGAGTGAGTATGAGTGAGTGTGTGTGTGTGTGTATAATGCAATTTACTATTATGGTGTTTCTTTGATGTCTGCAGTATGTGTCCAATGCCATGAAACTCTCCTCCTCTCTCCTCCCCATCCTCCCTCTATCCTCTCTCCCCTCTCTCCTCTCCCTCTCGTCTCCTCTCCCTCTCTCTCGCCTCTCCTCTCCCCCTCTCTTCCTCCCCTCTCATCCCTTCCTCCCACTCTCTTCCCTCCCCTCCTCTCTTCTCCTTCTCCCGCTCCCCTCTCTCTCCGCTCTTCCTCCCCTCCTCTCTCCTCCCTCTCCCCTCTCCCCCCTACTCTCTCTCCCTCCCCTCCTCTCTCCCCCTCTCTCCGCTCTCCCCTCTCTCTCTCTCCCTCTCCCCCCTACTCTCTCTCCGCCCTCCTCTCTCCCTCTCCCTCCCCTGCTCTGCTTCTCCCCCTCCCCTCCTCTCCTCTCGCCCCCTCCCTCTCGCCTTGATCTCCCCCTCTCCCTCCAGTCTTCCCCATTGTCCCAGCGATCACATACGGTGTTGCCCGTGGCCTCTTCTACAACGACAAGTAACGTCTCCCCCAACTGCCCCCTTCTGTCTCCTCTCATCCTCACCCCTCAATCCTCCTCTTACTCTCTTCTCCCTCCCTGGGTGCATGGCATTACTGCATGGACATGTGTGTGTGCGTGTGCGTGTGTGTGATGATGATGACATGAGTGCGTGAATGTGTTTGATGTGTGTTTGTGTGTCTGTCTGTCTGTCTGTGTGTGTGTGTGTCTGTCTGTCTGTCTGTCTGTCTGTGTATGTGTATGTATGTGATGTGTGTGTGTGTGTGTGAATGTGTTTGATACATGTGTGTGTGTGTGTGTGTGTGTGTGTGTGTGTGTGTGTGTGTGTGTGATGATGATGACATGAGTGCGTGAATGTGTTTGATGTGTGTTTGTGTGTCTGTCTGTCTGTGTGTGTGTGTGTGTGTGTGTCTGTTTGTGTATGTGTATGTATGTGATGTGTGTGTGTGTGTGAATGTGTTTGATACATATGTGTGTGTTTGTGTGTGTATGCATGTGATGTGTGTATGTGTCATCATCAGATGTGTGTGTTTCACAGGTGCTGGATTGGCTCTGATACCTACCTGGTCTATATCATTCATGGGCCCATTCATGCTGCCCTGCTGGTGAGACTGCTGTGGACACACACATAAACACACACACTCACACACAAACACACACATGTGCACACACACACATACACACTCACACCCTCACACACACACACACACACACACACAGACACTCACATACACACACACACTCACACACTCACACACACACACACACACATGTACACACACACACACACACAAACACACACACACATACACACACACACTGACACACTCACACACACGTACCTTTTCAAACACATGCCTCTACTTTATCTTTTACTTTCAAATCAGTTGTTTTGTTCCTGTCCTCTTACATCCTTCTCCCCCTCTCCCTTCTCCCCCTCTTCCTCCTCCCCTCTCTCCTTCCCCCTCCCTCCCTTCTCCCCCTCTCCCTCCTCCCCCCTCTCCCTCCTCCCCCTCCTCCCTCTCAGGTGAATCTGTTCTTCCTCCTCAACATCATGCGTGTCCTGATCACCAAGCTGAAGGTGACCCACAGTGCAGAGTCCAACACCTACATGAAGGCGGTCCGAGCCACGCTCATCCTGGTGCCTCTGCTGGGGGCCCAGTTCATCCTGGTGCCCAAGAGGCCTGAGGGACGTCTCACCAGACCCATCTACGACTCCATCATGCACATCTTCGCTCACTTCCAGGTAGGGGGGAGGCAGAGGGTGAGGGAGAGTAGGGATGGAGAGAGAAGAGAGAGGGGGTGAGGGAATGAGGGAGGGGCAGAGGGTGAGGGAGGAAGGGTAGAGATGGAGAGAGAAGAGGGCGGGGTGAGGGAGGGTAGGGATGGAGAGAGAAGAGAGAGGGGGTGAGGGGGTGAGGGAGGGGCAGAGGGTGAGGTAGGGAGGGAGGGTAGAGATGGAGAGAGAAGAGAGAGGGGGTGAGGGAATGAGGGAGGGAGAGGAGGGAGTGAGAGGAGGGAGTGAGAGGAGGGAGGGAGGGGA
>BROE01000021.1:2152405-2167044 GCA_036571765.1 Plecoglossus altivelis | reverse complement strand
CCCCCTCCCTCCCTTCTCCCCCTCTCCCTCCTCCCCCCTCTCCCTCCTCCCCCTCCTCCCTCTCAGGTGAATCTGTTCTTCCTCCTCAACATCATGCGTGTCCTGATCACCAAGCTGAAGGTGACCCACAGTGCAGAGTCCAACACCTACATGAAGGCGGTCCGAGCCACGCTCATCCTGGTGCCTCTGCTGGGGGCCCAGTTCATCCTGGTGCCCAAGAGGCCTGAGGGACGTCTCACCAGACCCATCTACGACTCCATCATGCACATCTTCGCTCACTTCCAGGTAGGGGGGAGGCAGAGGGTGAGGGAGAGTAGGGATGGAGAGAGAAGAGAGAGGGGGTGAGGGAATGAGGGAGGGGCAGAGGGTGAGGGAGGAAGGGTAGAGATGGAGAGAGAAGAGGGCGGGGTGAGGGAGGGTAGAGATGGAGAGAGAAGAGAGAGGGGGTGAGGGGGTGAGGGAGGGGCAGAGGGTGAGGTAGGGAGGGAGGGTAGAGATGGAGAGAGAAGAAAGAGGGGGGTGAGGGGGGTGAGGGAGGGGCAGAGGGTGAGGGAGGGAGGTAGAGATGGAGAGAGAAGAGAGGGGGGGGTGTGTTGGGGGTGATTAAAGATACACTGTTATTTTAATTGTCCTTTTTTCCCTTTTCAGGGTCTTCTGGTGGCAATTATATTCTGTTTCTGCAACTCTGAGGTAGGTACCGACACACTGCATCTGAAAGCTGGCATGACAACGGCAGACCATAATTAGTCATCTCCTTTTAGAGCTTTAACTTTTAGAGCTTTAGATTTTAGAACTTTATCCTTTAATTCCTGTTTGTTGCTTGTATTAGAATGTTAACACCTGTTCCGCTGGTTCCATTTTTATCGGGATGATAAAAACACTAATTATCGCGCTGGGTAGCTCAGACGTATCCTGTGTCCTTGTAAGTTGGATAAATCTCACCGTGGAATCTGAAAATGACAGTTTTGGAACTTTCAACGTTCCACAAATGGAACACTGTTTTCAATCAGAACTTGGCTTTACACCCGACTAAAGGACCATGGGAGGGGAAGGGGGGGAGGAAGGGAGGGAGGGGGAGGGAGGGGGAGGGAAAGGGGGGGATGGACGGCCTCTCTGCAGTGGCGTAGAAAGAAAAAGACAATAAAATCAGAAACAGGAAGTGATGCGGTCGTCGCTGCCATGGTTACGTCGCCTTGGCAAAACAGGGAATGTTAGAACTTCCTCTAAGATCCATCTGACTCATCTTTTCCGTCCTGGAAGATGGTTCCATAATGTCATTAAGAAGTTAGAACTGTATAACTATGCATGACATCCATCCTACACTCATAGGTAATGTCATTCATCACAGCAGGTGTTATGGTAATGTCATTAAAATGTCAGATGACGCTGTATAGCTCACGCAGGGTGTTCTAAAGCCGTGGGTCATCCTATGAATAAAAGCAGGTGAGCCATGTACCAAGGTAATACAAACTAGATTGTGTAAACATTGTGACGTTTCTAAGTGATCAGACGAGGTCAATCTGAAGGCTGGAAGGATGACCGACTGCTGAAAAGGCTTTACTTTACTACTACTTCTGTACTTATGTACTTATGTAGCACCGGGGCTCTGTGAGGCACGACATTTCGTTCCACTGTATGCATCCACATGTAGCGGAATGACAATAAAGCACAACTTGAACTTGAACTTTATTTCTTAGCACGAGCTCGGATCATGTGACCTCCTACAACATAGAGTTGCACATGAGTGAAACACATGGCTGTCTATACATTCTTATACACTGCACAGACTGAGTTCAAGTTGTGCTTTATTGTCATTCCGCTACATGCGGATGCATACAGTGGAACGAAATGTCGTGCCTCACAGAGCCACGGTGCTACATAAGTACAGGCAAACAACAATCAAGTAAAAATAGATATAGCAAATTTCCCTATACATAAACTAAAAAATACAAACTAGACAAACTGTACAAATACTTATCGATGGGGAGCTGTACATGTGCAAAGAGTGCTGTACATGTGCAAGGAATATGAGCATGTCAGATAGCATGTCAGGGTCAGATACAGTGAGCACAGGACTGTATAGACTGAATCAGATACAGTGAACACTGGACTGCATAGACTGAGTGAGATACAGTGAACACTGGACTGCATAGACTGTATCAGATACAGTGAACACTGAACACTGGACTGTATAGACTGTATCAGATACAGTGAACACTGGACTGTATAGACTGTATCAGGTACAGTGAGCACAGGACTGTATAGACTGAGTCAGATACAGTGAACACTGGACTGCATAGACTGAATCAGGTACAGTGAACACTGGACTGTATAGACTGAATCAGATACAGTGAACACTGGACTGCATAGACTGAGTCATATACAGTGAACACTGGACTGTATAGACTGTATCAGATACAGTGAACACTGGACTGCATAGACTGAGTCATATACAGTGAACACTGGACTGTATAGACTGTATCAGGTACAGTGAACACTGGACTGCATAGACTGAGTCAGATACACTGAACACTGGACTATATAGACTGAATCAGACACAGTGAACACTGGACTGCATAGACTGAGTGAGATACAGTGAACACTGGACTGTATAGACTGTATCAGGTACAGTGGACACTGGACTGTATAGACTGTATCAGGTACAGTGAACACTGGACTGTATAGACTGTATCAGATACACTGAACACTGAACACTGGACTGTATAGACTGTATCAGGTACAGTGAACACTGGACTGTATAGACTGTATCAGGTACAGTGAACACTGGACTGCATAGACTGAATCAGACACAGTGAACACTGGACTGCATAGACTGAGTGAGATACAGTGAACACTGGACTGCATAGACTGAATCAGATACAGTGAACACTGGACTGTATAGACTGTATCAGATACAGTGAACACTGGACTGTACAGACTGAATCAGATACAGTGAACACTGGACTGAATAGACTGTATCAGGTACAGTGAACACTGGACTGTATAGACTGTATCAGGTACAGTGAACACTGGACTGTATAGACTGAATCAGATACAGTGAACACAGGACTGAATAGACTGAATCAGGTACAGTGAACACTGGACTGTATAGACTGAATCAGACACAGTGAACACTGGACTGCATAGACTGAGTCATATACAGTGAACACTGGACTGTATAGACTGAATCAGATACAGTGAACACTGGACTGTATAGACTGAATCAGGTACAGTGAACACAGGACTGCATAGACTGTATCAGGTACAGTGAACACTGGACTGTATAGACTGAATCAGATACAGTGAACACTGGACTGTATAGACTGAGTGAGATACAGTGAACACTGGACTGTATAGACTGAATCAGGTACAGTGAACACTGGACTGTATAGACTGAATCAGACACAGTGAACACTGGACTGTATAGACTGAATCAGACACACTGAACACTGGACTGCATAGACTGAGTCAGATACAGTGAACACTGGACTATATAGACTGAATCAGATACAGTGAACACTGAACACTGGACTGTATAGACTGTATCAGATACAGTGAACACTGAACACTGGACTGTATAGACTGTATCAGGTACAGTGAACACTGGACTGCATAGACTGAGTGAGATACAGTGAACACTGTACTATATAGACTGAATCAGATACAGTGAACACTGGACTGCATAGACTGAGTCATATACAGTGAACACTGGACTGCATAGACTGTATCAGATACAGTGAACACTGGACTGTATAGACTGTATCAGACACAGTGAACACTGGACTGTATAGACTGTATCAGATACAGTGAACACTGGACTGTATAGACTGTATCAGGTACAGTGAACACTGGACTGTATAGACTGAATCAGATACAGTGAACACTGGACTGCATAGACTGTATCAGACACAGTGAACACTGGACTGTATAGACTGAATCAGACACAGTGAACACTGGACTGCATAGACTGAATCAGACACAGTGAACACTGGACTGCATAGACTGAATCAGACACAGTGAACACTGGACTGCATAGACTGAATCAGACACAGTGAACACTGGACTGCATAGACTGAATCAGATACAGTGAACACTGAACACTGGACTGTATAGACTGTATCAGGTACAGTGAACACTGGACTGCATAGACTGTATCAGATACAGTGAACACTGGACTGCATAGACTGAATCAGATACAGTGAACACTGGACTGAATAGACTGAGTGAGATACAGTGAGTACAGCACGCTTGGTTATGGTCAGCAGGACCAGCGACTTGAAAGATAAACAGGTGAGGAAGTCGTATATTATTATTATTACATATAATTACATTATATTACATAAGACTGTACATACTGGTTATTTACCATCTCTTAGACCTGACCTCTCAATATATATATTTGTCACTATGTTGACCTCTTCACCTCGGCTAGACTGCCTATCTGCCTGTCTGTCTGTCTGTCTGTCTGTCTGTCTGTCTGTCTGTCTGTCTGCCTGTCTGTCTGTCTGTCTGTCTGTCTGCCTGTCTGCCTGCCTGTCTGTCTGTCTGTCTGCCTCTGTCAAAGATTCTCTCTCGTGCGGCAACCCCGCGCCTCGCCAAGGCGACGTAACCGTGGTAACGCGTGACCCCGCCCCCTCTTCCTCTCAGGTTCAGACGGTCCTGAAGCGACAGTGGGCTCAGTTGAAATCAGGCTGGGGTCTAACTCCCATCACCTCGGACTCCCACTCCAACTACCACACCAACTCCGTCACCGAGACCAGCAGAACCACTGTCTTCCACGACCGGGTGGACCACATCCACGCCAAGAAGGAGGCCGTCGCCCCCCCGCAGGCCAACGGCCAGACCAACGGCAAACAGATCGCCACCGCCAACGGCGAGGCCGACACGTCACCGCCGCGGATCCTGGAGACCACCGAGATCTGACACATTCTCACTTCCTGTTTGTGACGTTCGCCGTTCGCGTCACTTCCTGTTTGTCTTTCGGGTCGCTTCCAGGGAGACGGGGTGTGATGGAAAAACACGAAGCGTTTCGAAAGATCTTTTACGTATAAATGATGGTGTATCTTCTTTCACACAAACGTATGTAAATTATAATCTCAAGCACAAACACGCACTTGCACACCTGTCATTATACACATGTCGCCCTCTAGTGGACATACTGTTAAACGGTCCGGAAACATACTTGCTCAACTCTTCCTCTCTTCATCATCTTTGGTCTTCATCAAACACAGTAGCTGACATATTTAGGATGAAACGGGAATGGATTGGATGAATGGACACTTAAGAAGAGCTTGGATTTGGGCAGGGTGTAAGTCAGTGGTGGGGGGGAGGTGTGGGGGAGGTGTGGATGTGTGTGGAGGAGGAGTTAAGCAGTGTGGGGAGGTGGGAAGGGAGGGGAGAGGGAGGGAAGGTGTAAAGTCAAATGGGAGGAGATGTGGGGAGGAGATGGGAGTTAAGTCAGAGGTGGGGGGGAGGAGGGGGGAGATTATTTATGTTGTTTTACTTGTTTTCTTTTTGGACGGTGTGTACAAAAATACAGTAAGGTTACCATTTTAACTGTTGTGTTTTCATTTTTGAGACTTTTGCTGTTCATGCATAAGCCAGTGTACCACAATCGAATCTTTGCACAGAGACAGACAGACAACAGGACAGACAGACAGAACAGACAGAACAGGACAGACAGACAGGCAGGCAGCAAAAGCCAGACAGCAGACCGACAGACAGACAAGCAGTTGGATGGACATGCAGACAGACAGACAGACATGCCGGCAGGCAGACAGACAGACAGACAGACAGACAGGCAGACAGACAGACAGACAGGCAGCAGCAGCAGGCAGACAGACAACATTCGCAGAAACAGACCAGACAGACAGACAGGCATGCCTGCTAGCATTCTCAGTATTGGAACATCATGCGAATCAGCCCAAATGTGTTCATGTTTCCTGTCAAAAGTGATCATGTTCTTGTCAAAAGTGATCATGTTCTTGTCAAAAGTGATCCTGTTCTTGTCAAAAGTGATCATGTTCTTGTCAAAAGTGATCATGTTCTTGTCAAAAGTGATCATGTTCTTGTCATAACCGAGAATGTACAGCATGAACCAGGTTAGGCAGGTCAGGGTTCATTTAGTCATTTAGTCAGAACTGTCCGTGTTTCGTTGCAGTGTTGCGTACAAAAACATTCCGTTTTACTCTTCCAAAGAAACATGCAACACTATTGTATATAGCTTTGTAATCTTTTTCATTAACACAATGTTACGTGACGATACGTGTGGAATCAAATAAAACAATTCTGATTAAAAATATGTTTTTATTTGTGTGTTGTTGATTATTGATCACCATGTCTGAATGTGATTTAGTTCTTATTGTTGATGGATATGAAAATGTTATTCTGTTCAAGTTCAAGTTGTGCTTTATTGTCATTCCGCTACATGCGGGGGCATACAGTGGAACGAAATGTCGTGCCTCACAGAGCCACGGTGCTACAGAAGTACAGACATACAACAGTACAGGCGTACAACAATCAAGTAAAAATAAATATAACAATTTCCCCTATACATAAACTAAAAAAGATACAAACTGTACAAATACTTACCGATGGGGAGCTGTACATGTGTAAAGAGTACATGTTGAGCTGAAGGATCTCAAGGATGAAACTTCAGTGTGTTAAACTACCTTGGCAACCTGAGTAGATAGCAGGGCTGTTTCTGATAGACTCAATGTTGATAATATCATATGAATATTACAATCTATAGAAATACGAATACTTTTAAAACGTCCCACTCCTGGGAACATATATTCTTCCTTTTTGACATTTTAAAAACGTGTTTTTTACTGCTCTGCAGTCAGCTCAAATGCTCTCAGCTGCAAGACAAACCTGATGTATTGGCCAGACATCCCAAACCATCTACAGCAGGTATCAACAGGATCGATAGTTGATATTCGGTATGTATTATTAAATACGATAAGCAGAAGTCTGAATGCTGTCAACAAATTTTCAATATATCCTGAAACTTGTTTTTCAAAAGGACGAGGTCCTACCGAGATTTGAACTCGGATCGCTGGATTCAAAGTCCAGAGTGCTAACCATTACACCATAGGACCGAGTGAGATCTAACAGCGGAATTATAACAATATAAAGACGACATTTGATCTTTTTCTCTTACTGATATTATACAATCACTAGTAGTATGCTTCACAATAGTTGCATTTACAATAATGTCATTATCGACGAACGACTACATCCGGTTATTAAGTGTAGAAGAGCAGCACAGCTTCGCGAAAGAACAGCAGCCGCCTTCTAGCGAAAAGTGCTCCAGATGAAATGCAAAGCAAATGACAGCGTCGGTAAGTTTTCTGTCGATACATTTTCACCTTCTTTGTGCTCAATGTATCTAGCTAACTGGGTGTAGAAACGTATGTGTTTTAAATCTTCGTTATATACGTCAATGAACTAAACAACACGTAGAAGTTATTATTTGTTGTCTTGTACGTGGCTGTGATATTTCGCGGATTCATTTTGGCCAGCGTTTTCAGAGAATAGCGAAATGGGCAAGAAAAACAACATAATATACAAGCCTACGCGATGACCGAGTTGAAAATCTTCGCAGATTGATTATCTTCGCCCGAGAAAACCGTGAAAAAACAAAGCATGTAATGACACAACAATGCCACGAGGTGGCGGCACTGATCCGTAATTTAGCAACGCAAACGGCGGAGCAGCGGTTCATTCAGAATCCTGTTTAGCGTGAAGAACAAGGATCCTGTTCTCACCTATAGGGAAGATGCTGACATCCGTGACGCATTTACAGGCTGCATTATCTAGGGGCGGTCTACACCTCCTTCCCCACACAGCCCCCCTCCCCCTCATCTCCTTCCCCCCTAGACCTCCCCCTCCTCCCCCACATCTCCTTCCCCCACACATCCCCCCGCACACCTCCTCCAGACCTCTACCCTCCTCCCCCCTCCTCTCCACACCCCCTCACACCTCCCCCTCCTTCCCCACATCTCCTTCCCCCACACATCCAGCCACACCTTCCCCCTCCTCCCCCACATCTTCTCCCACACACCTGCCCCCACACACCTCCCCCCTTTCTCCCCACACCGTCCCCCTCCTTTCCCCACACCCCCACACCTCCTTCCCACACCCCCCACCCCACACCTCCCCCAGAACCTCCCCCTTCCCTCCCCCTCCCCCCACACCTCCCCCACCTGGGAATCCACTCTGTCTGAGCATCAGCCTGGAGGAACTCCTCAACTGGACCCCCTCCTGAGCGCAGGCTTGTGTTGTCAACAACACAAACAAAACAGAACGCAGAAATAAAGAAAGATTGCTGCTCTCCGTCTGTGTGGCCGGAGTGAGTGAAGGTGTGTGTGTGTGTGTGTGTGTGTGTGCTGATGTGTATGTTGAGGTGTGTGTTGAGGTGCGTATTGAGGGTCCGGTGTGTGTTGAGTTGCATGTTGAGGGTCTGGTGTGTGTAGAGGTGTGTGAGTGTGTGCTTGTATGAGTGAGAGTGTGTGAGTGACAGTGTCTGTGTGTGAGTGTGTGTGCGTGTTGTGTGCGTGCGGGGTGTATAAAAGTTGTGTGTGTGTGTGTGTGCTGCTGGGGTGTGTAAAGTGTGTGAGTGGCATCGTCTGGAAGTCTTGTGTGTGTGTACGGTGTACTGCCGGGAGATGTTGTAAAGTTTTGGTGTTGTCTGTGTGCGCTGCCGGGGTGTGTAAAGTGTGTGAGTGTGTGTGTGTGTGCTGCCAGGGTGTGTGAAAGTGTGTGTGTGTGTGCTTCGCTGTGTGTGCTTAAAAGTGTGTGCAGTGTGTGTTGTGTGTTGGCTGTAGTGTGTTGTGTGTTGGCTGTGTGTGTATGAGTGTGCATGTGTGTGTGTGCTGCATGGGCGCTGCGTGTAAATGTGTGTTGTGCGCTGCTGTGTTGTGAAAGTGTGGGTGTTGTGTGTGTTGCTTGCCGGGGTGTGGTGAAAAGTGTGTGTGTGTGTCAGCCCCTGTGTGTGTGTGCGTAACTGCGGGGTGTGTGTGCGTGTGTGGTGGATGCGTGTGGTGTGTGTGCGTATGCGGTGTGATGTGAAAGTGTGTGTGTGTGTGTGTGTGTGTGTGTAGTCTGTGTGTGTGTTGGTGTTTACTGCCGGGTGTGTGAAAGTGTAAGGATTAACACACCACGTCACAGCTACCTTGCAGTCACACAGAAACCTTAATCCCCAGTCTCATCTGGTTTGGATGAGGGGGTAATTCCTGCTAATCTCAGCAGGCCTCCAGAGTCCTCAGGCCCACCCAGTGTTGCTTATTACCCTCTGGGCACCCTCACTTAAAGGGGGGTGTTTCACAGGGTGTGTGTGTGTTTCACAGAGTGTGTGTGTTTCACAGGGTGGGTGTGTTTCCCAGAGTGTGTGTTTCACAGGGTGTGTGTGTGTTTCGCAGAGTGTGTGTGTTTCACAGGGTGTGTGTGTGTTTCCCAGAGTGTTCGTGTGTGTTTCACAGGGAGTGTGTGTTTCCCAGAGTGTGTGTGTGTGTTTCACAGGGTGTGTGTGTGTTTCACAGAGTGTGTGTTTCACAGAGTGTGTGTTTCACAGGGTGTGTGTGTGTTCCCCAGAGTGTGTGTGTGTTTCCCAGTGTGTGTGTGTGTTTCACAGAGTGTGTGTGTGTTTCCCAGAATGTGTGTGTGTGTGTTTCACAGGGGGTGTCTGTGTCTCCCAGAGTGTGTGTGTGTTTCACAGAGTGTGTGTGTGTGTTTCACAGGGGGTGTCTGTGTCTCCCAGAGTGTGTGTGTGTTTCACAGAGTGTGTGTGTGTTTTCCAGAGTGTGTGTGTATGTCTCCCAGAGTGTGTGTGTGTACGTGCTTTGTGTGTGCGTGCGTGTGCTCTCTGTGTGTGTGTGTGTGTGCTCTGTGTGTGTGCATGTGTGTGTGTGAGTGTGTGCTCTGTGTGTGTGTGCTCTCTGTGTGTGTGTTTGTGCTGTGTGTGTGAGTGTGTGTGTGTGCTCTGTGTGTGTGTGTTAGTGTGTGAGTGTGTGCTCTGTGTGTGAGTGTGTGCTCTGTGTGTGAGTGTGTGCTCTGTGTGTGTGTGTGAGTGTGAGTGTGCTCTGTGTGTGTGTGCTCTGTGTGTGTGAGTGAGTGTGTGCTCTGTGTGTGTGTGTGTGTGCGCTCTCTGTGTGAGTGTGCGCTCTGAGTGTGTGTGCTCTGTGTGTATGTGTGTGTGTGTGCTCTGTGTGTGTGTGTGCGCTCTCTCTGTGTGTGTGCGCTCTGTGTGGGGTTCTGAGCATCATTTCCAGGTATTCTTGTGAGACTAAACTGTATAACTGTTGACAGCCTGCAGGATGAAGGACCACAGTACTCTGTGCTCCAGTTACACAGCATGGTGCCTCTCTGGTCCTGAGGAATCAAAACAGCGTTTCAGGCCACTAGTCATGGCTTCAGAGAAACTCTTAACAGCAAATTGCTTGATTCGATAATTGTTTGTTATGTCGTATTTTCCATCAACGTCCTTACGTTCCCTGCAAAACAGTGGAACTTTTTTCGTTGTTTTTTATTTTTTTTTATTTTTACATTTTCAGCTTCCTGCTCTCTCTCTCATGCAGAGCTGTAAAGACCAGCTTCAGTCCGTGTCAAGAGAAGCTTGGTGTGGTGAGACCCTCCGAGACCATCGCTGCTTCATTCTAGAGGACAAGGACAACACAACCTCGCTCTCACTGTCCTTGGTGACGTTGTTGTGGACTGAAAACTAAAGACAGACAAGGCTTTTGCTCAGGGCCTGGCTGGAACAAACAACTGTGTGTTTGTACTGGTCGTTGCATGTGCTGCGTGTACGTCCATGCCAGACTCCCAGCTGACGGATGAGTTGTACAAGCGTGGACTTAATCTGCCACTGGAGGTAACACGCAACCTTTACACAAGAGGCACTGACAGGCAGGGGTGGCGAGGGGGTGGGGGGCCGGGGGAGGAGGGAGGAGAGAAAAAAAAGCAGGAAAAGAGGAGGGAGAGGAAAGGAAAGAGGAAAAGAGATGGAGAGACAGAGAAGGAGAGGGGGAGGAGGACAGAGGGGAAGGTGTGGGGAGGAGGCAGGGGTGGGGGGACGCAAGGGGGGCGAGGGGGAGGAGGAGGATGGTGGGGGGGCAGGGGGGTGGGGAGGAGGCAGGGGCGAGGAAGGGAGGGAGGGGCGTGCTGAGGGCAGGGGGATGGGGAGGAGAGGGTAGGCGGGGCACTGGCAGGGGTCTGCTTGAGCAGAAAGCATCAAAGAGAGATGAAGAAGGAAGCAAGAGATAGAAAAGGAAATGAGAGAGGGAAAGGAGGGCAGGAGAGAGAGGACAAGAAGAGCGAGAGGGAGGGAGCGAGAGAGGAGAGAAAATGGAACAAGGAGGAGGAGAGGGACGGAGCGAGAGAGGGAGAGAGAGAGGGACAGAGAGAGGAGAGGGAGGGAGCGAGAGAGGGAGAGAAAGATGGACAGAGAGAGGAGAGGGAGGGAGCGAGAGAGGGAGGGAAAGATTTGAGAAAGATCTAAAATACAGAAATAAAGAGAAGCAGAAGTAAAAAGGAGGGTAATGGTGCCCCAGGGGGCTGATGGTGCCCCAGGGGGCTGATGAAGGAAGAAGAGAAGAGGGGAAGTAAGGGGGTGGGAGAGAGGGGAGGGCAGGGGGAGATTGGCAGGGGGTGGGAGAGAGCGGAGAGGGCAGGGGGAGGGCAGGGGGTGGGAAAGGAAGGGGAGGGGCATGGGGATGGAGGGCAAAGGTGGGGAGAGAAGGGGGAGGAATGAAGGAGAGGAAGAGATGAGTGGAGGAGATGAAGAGAGGGGATTTGGAGAGCAGAGCAGGAAGAGAGAGATTTAGCAAGGGAGGGAATGATGGAGGGAGAATGAGGGAGGGAGAAGATGAGGGGGAGGGAAGGAGAGAGTGAGGGAGGGAGGGAGGATGGATGGAAGAACAGTAGTAAGTAGAGATCATCTGAGTGTGGTGTTATGTAACACTCTGCAGTACAAACCCCATGTGTATCTCTCTCTCTCTCCTCTCTCCTCTCACCCCCCATTCGTTCCCTCTCTCTTCTCCTTTCCTCGGCTGAACCACTCTCCCCCTTTCTTCCCCCTCTCTTCCCCCTCTCTCTTTCCCCTGAACACTCTCCCCCCCTCTACCCCTCTCTCTCTCTTTCCTCTGAACACTCTCCCCCTCTCTCCCTCTCTCTGTTTCTGTTTCTCTCTGTCTCTATTTCTTTGTCTCTCCCTCTCTTCCCTTCCTCTCTCTTCCCTATCCTGAACTCTCCCCCCCTCTCTCCCCCCTTCTTCTCTCTCTCCCATTCTTCGAGCGCATCATCCTCCCTCTCTGCCTCTGTCTCTCTCTCCCCCCCTCTACCCCTCTCTCTCCTCCCTACCACCCTCTCCCCCTCTCCCACCCCCCCCCCCCCCCCCTCCACCTACTCTCCCTCTATACACCCTTGAGCGCTTGTCTTTTTCTCCCTCTCTGCCTCTGTCTCTCTCTCTGCCCCTCTACCCCTCTCTCTTTTTCCTTCCTGAACACTCTCTCTCTGTCCCCCCCCTCCCTCCTCTCGATCCCCCTCTCTTTCTCTCTTTTTCTCTTTTTCCTCTCTCTTCCCTCTCTCTCACCCTCTCTCCCTCCCTCTCTTCTTCTCTTCTTCTCTTCCCTCTCTCTCTCAACTCTCTCTCTCCCTCTTTCCCCTGAGCGCTCTCTCTCCCTCTCTCACCCTCTCTCTCTCTCTCCCTTTCTCTTTCCCACTGAAGCCTCTCTCCCTCCGCTCTCTCACTGTCGCTCACCCTCTCTTTCCCTCTCTCATCTCTCCCTCTCTCTCTCTCTCTCCCTCTCTCCCTCTCTCTCTCTGATGGGTGAGGATCTCTCAGCCTCTCAGCCTTTGACCCCCTGACACACACGTCAACGAGGGACCTATCACAGCGGCCTATCACAGCCCTGCTCTACCCTGATAGGCTAGGGCAGGTTGCTGCCCAGCCGTGATAGGCCACGGTAGTTAGCTGCTCCATCCTGATAAGGTAGAACAGAGTGCCGTTTAAGCCTGTTTACGTTTTAACGCGTCCTGGTTTTAAAATGACAACATTCAAGTGGTGTGATGTCATATCCCATCTCAACAGGACATAGTTCTGTCAGCTGCTTGTTCCTGATTGGACAGCAGAGTGTGACGGATTCTAAGGAAAGAACACAGACGCATAAAAGACTGTAATAAAAAGAACACATGTAACCTCTAATTGAATTAACGCCAGTCCCCCTAACAGGCCTCTCTCTCGTTTCCAAGGCACAGCTCAGCGATTAAAGCGTATAAACTGTTAATCTAGAAATTGCAGGTTCACGTATCCTACTCTAAACGTTTCTTCTTTTTTGTTGTTGTTTTGTTTGACCAAACCTAAATGACTACATCCAGATCGTTATAGTAGGTGGTAGGTTTGGCTCCCCTTTGAATCAGTCAGGGATCGCATGGTGCTCCTAGGCTTTAGCTTAGCAGGTTAGCGCAGTCCAGGGGAGGGAGGCTGCTTTGAGGAAGAGCATATCCTGTTGGATCAGGCTGTTCCTACCCGGTGGGTCGTGTCTGCATGCCTTGGCAGGTCCTCCATGTTATTTTCTAAGTATAACTCTGGCGCAGGACGAGATGGACAGAGTTGCCAGTTTGGAGTCTTTTTTTAATTGGCTCTGAACACACACACACGTACACACACACACGCATGCACACAGCAGTACACACAGTAGTACACACACACACAGCAGTACACACACACACAGCAGTACACACACAGCAGTACACACACACAGCAGTACACACACACACAGCAGTACACACACACAGCAATACACACATACACAGCAGTACACACACACAGCAGTACACACACACACACAGCAGTACACACACAGCAGTACACACACAGCAGTACACACACACAGCAATACACACATGCAAGCAGAAAAGCTGGCTGGTATAAAGCAAGTAGTTACACACACGTGAGACGCGTTGGGCACAGGGACACACAACCAAGTATACACTTACACACACACACGCACACACACACACGAACACACTCACACACTTACACACACACACACACTTACACACACACACTCACACACTTACACACACACACACGCACACACACACACACACACACACGTACAAAGTTAGACGTCCTCTGACGAAGCCATCCTCCATGTTGCTCCTCTCCTTCAACCTCAAAAAGCAGAACGTGGTGTAACTCTAACAGGTTCAAAACGTTTCAGGAATCATGCGTCAGAAACCTAGGTTAAACCGCCTGTTGACGGGTCAGTGTCCAAAAGCCATCTGCTGATGATCCGTGAGAATGTGGCTTTTGAACTGAACCACACGGGGAGTAGAGGAGGTCAGTGCGTAAGGTACATCACAGCTGCTTCAGGAGAGAGAGAGAGAGAGAGAGCAGAGAGGGAGAGAGAGAGTGAAAGAGAGAGAGAGCGAGGGAGGTAGAGAGTGAGAGCGAGGGAGAGAGAGGGAGAGAGGGAGGGAGAGAGCGGTAGAATGAGAGAGAGAGCAAGGTAGAGGGAGGGAGGGAGGGAGAGAGCGAAGGAGAGAGCGGGCAATGGAGGGAGACATTGGGAGAGGAATATAAGGAGATGACGAGGGAGGGAGAGAGTGACAGAGACAGAGTGAGGGAGGGAGGGAGG
>BROE01000021.1:2141676-2146676 GCA_036571765.1 Plecoglossus altivelis | reverse complement strand
GTGGAATCAGTTTTCACAGGACACACAGAGATCAAAAGAGAAGGGGACCTTTGATATACAATGCATACGTCACCTACTCATGGATAATGAATCGTTAGATAACCTATACACTAAGTTGCCTCCCTGTCCCACGTAGCCAAATCCCTTCTGAGCTGCATGTTTAGATCAGGCATACGTATTTACGTTTTCCTTCATGTAGACGTAAACGTTACATTTACGTCCGGTAAAACTGTACCCGCGAGACCCACTCGAACTTCGTTAGCGCCGACGTGTTTACTCATTACTTAACTACGACTGTTTGACGTCGGGACACACCCCTAACAAGGCAGTGGAGGCGTTGTCCTCTGTGCATTCATCAGCTCCATTCGACCCGAAGGCGTTGAACGGACACGCTTTTTGTCCAATTAGAAAGGAGACTATTAAACGTCGTCTCTGATTGGCTGCTGTCAGCGATAAATCTATAGATATGCCTTTTTTCCTTAACAATGAGGCGGGACTTAACTGGAGTCCTGGTGTCCATCTATGTACGGATTGATTGAGGACTCCCTTAATAACGGATTAACAACAACGTGAGTTATTTTGCATTTATACAAACCCCGTACACTTTACGTAACACCTTTACGATACTTGCGTGCTGTGTATTTAAAACGAAGCGAACGTAGATAGGGTTACATTGTGTTTCGTTTGACATTTACCAAAGTGTTTCGCTAGCGAGCAAAGCTGCATGCTTCGCTTTTTACTCGCACTTCTCCAACTGCGCGGCCGCTAAAAAGCCCTTGAGTCAAGCGAGCCAGCCTGCCTGCCAACCCCCCAAAATATGCTTTTTAGAGTGATGAACTCGCTGACGTAGGTGACTTTGTCACGCCGTGAAACACATTATCTTCTGTGTTTATGGGCGTATTTAAAACGCGTACTAGCCCGGGGTTTGTTTATAGCTATGTAATGCGTGGGGATGCTCTGATTTAGCTAGCCCGTTAGCGGAGCTCTCGCTCCTGTCCATGAGCTACCCTCGTGATCCTTTAGCCAGCTTTGTGTAATTCAACCTTCTTTTGTTGACATTTTTTTTTTGCTGCAGAAAAGTTTACAGCTGGAGAGGAGTTAGTTCGCCAGGTCGTTATCAATTGGAGATCGCTGGGAGATCTGGCTGCAACTTTGACAATCCCGGTTAACGTTACCCAGCAAACTAGGCTAAAGGTGATATGCCACATCAGGTAAGAACGTCGTGTCGGATCCGTCAATAGATGGTTAGATAGATGGTTAGATCTATCATGTAGATTACGGATGCATTCGAGGGGAATTTGAGAAAGATGTTTAGAAATACACACGGACGCATGTATTGCTTTACGTAGAACCAACCCAAGTAAACAGAAACCATGCCTATGTGTTTCAGCCAAACATCACACACAGCGAAACTACAGTTCATTCGTAAGATCACAACATAAAATCGTAACATAAAAATGACTGGTAATTAAACCGTTGTCTGATGATTGTACGGCGTCCAGCGCCTTGTGGATGTATATTATTACAAAAATGGTCAAGGTAGGCCGACATTTGCAATCAGTGTGGTATTTGGTCCACATGGTTATCCGGTAGTTTTTGGCCCATATGGTAGTAGGTGTTATCTTGCATTAATGGTTTTCTGAGTAAAGTGAGTTTGTAGTGTCCAGCGCACTTGATTTCGATCCTCAACATGAATTGTTTTGGCTATTAGTCCGGCTTCATTTTCTCCGCACCTGCTGTTGTCATAACAGCACAGCGCCTAGCCAACATAATGTCTGCAAGCAAATTGCGATTATTTAAATGTATTCATCGTCTCAGTTTAAGACGCTCGCTGTAAGTGTAAATAAAATATTTCTTTGCTAGTTAAACGTAGTTTTTCTACGCCTATATCTCTCTCCACGTTGATCAAAGACAAGTCACTTTCCTAACTCCTCATTATCTTTTGTCGGAACGACGCACGCTCCGGTTACACTGCACACCCGTTCACGTGCAGATCGGTTACAACCGTATAACTACCTCAAATGATCAGTCCTCTTGACAGAGGTCATCTTGTGGCCAACAACAGGTTTTCATCTTTCAGTCAAGCCTCACAACCAGCCATCCCATAATAAGCACCAGCCTCACGGCAACGAAGCTCCTTGATAACGATCATTTCAAGGCCTTGTGTGGCCCCCTGTCAGTGGACTGGCCTCGGGGCTGGGGGTCCCAGCCTGTGTCTGTGTGCTTGGATCTGTACTGCCTGGGTCTGTACTGCCTGGATCTGTGTGCCTGGGTCTGTACTGCCTGGGTCTGTACTGCCTGGGTCTGTGTGCTTGGGTCTGTACTGCCTGGGTCTGTACTGCCTGGGTCTGTGTGCCTGGGTCTGTGTCTGTACTGCTTGGGTCTGTACTGCCTGGGTCTGTGTGCCTGGGTCTGTGTGCTTGGGTCTGTACTGCCTGGGTCTGTACTGCCTGGGTCTGTGTACCTGGGTCTGTGTCTGTACTGCTTGGGTCTGTGCTGCTTGGGTCTGTGTCTGTACTGCTTGGGTCTGTACTGCCTGGGTCTGTGTGCCTGGGTCTGTACTGCCTGGGTCTGTGTGCTTGGGTCTGTACTGCCTGGGTCTGTACTTCCTGTGTCTGTGTGCCTGGGTCTGTACTGCCTGGGTCTGTACTGCCTGAGTCTGTGTGCCTGGGTCTGTGTGCCTGGGTCTGTACTGCCTGGGTCTGTGTGCCTGGGTCTGTGTACCTGGGTCTGTGTACCTGGGTCTGTGTCTGTACTGCTTGGGTCTGTGCTGCTTGGGTCTGTGTCTGTACTGCTTGGGTCTGTGCCTGTGCTTCCTGTGTCTGTACTGCTAAGTTGCTGGGGAGACAGTTGTGGTCTGGATCCAGGGGGAAGCAGGGAAGGCACCTGGGATTGAACCCAGGGTCTGCTGCAGGACAGGCGTGTACAGACCCGCCGAGCTCAGGGATGTGGGAAACAACCTGGTGGGAATCCCAGGTTGCATGGAGTACAGTACAGTACAGTACAGTATAGTACAGTATAGTACAGTACAGTACAGTACAGTATACTACAGTACAGTATAGTACAGTACAGTACAGTATACTACAGTACAGTACAGTATAGTACAGTATAGTACAGTATAGTATAGTAGAGTACAGTATAGTATAGCACAGTACAGTATAGTACATCATAGTACAGTAGAGTACAGTATAGTATAGTACAGTACAGTACATCATAGTACAGTAGAGTACAGTACAGTACAGTACAGTACAGTAGAGTACAGTACAGCATAGTACAGTACAGTAGAGAAGAGTACAGTATAGTACAACATAGTATAGTACAGTACAACATAGTGTAGTACAGTATAATATAGTGTAGTACAGTACAGTATAGTACAGTATAGTACAGTACAGTACAACATATTGTATGTACAGTAAAGTACAGCAAAGTACAGTACAGAACAGTATAGAACATAGTTATAGAACAGGACTGTATAGAATATACAGTAATAGAACAGAACAGTATATAATATACAGTTATAGAACAGGACAGTATAGAATATACAGTAATAGAACAGGACAGTATAGAATATACAGTGATAGAACAGGACAGTATAGAATATACAGTAATAGAACAGAACAGTATAGAATATACAGTTATAGAACAGGACAGTATAGAATATACAGTGATAGAACAGGACAGTATAGAATATACAGCTATAGAACAGGACAGTATAGAATATACAGTGATAGAACAGGACAGTATAGAATATACAGTTATAGAACAGGACAGTATAGAATATACAGTGATAGAACAGGACAGTATAGAATATACAGTTATAGAACAGAACAGTATAGAATATACAGTAATAGAACGTGGCTATATAATATACAGCTATAGAACAGGACAGTATAGAATATACAGTGATAGAACGTGGCTATATAATATACAGCTATAGAACAGGACAGTATAGAATATACAGTAATAGAACATGACTATAGAATATACAGTGATAGAACAGGACAGTATAGAATATACAGTGATAGAACAGGACAGTATAGAATATACAGTAATAGAACAGGACAGAGTGGAACACACAGATTCTTAATGCCAACATTCCTGAATAGACAGTAATTCCTTCGCTGCCTTAAGTAGCTGTTTTACCTTGCAATGATCCTTAAACCTCCCAAACATCCACACATTGGAGGACTCATCTGTCATCACTTCCTGTCAGGTTCTTTCCGCATCCTGTCTCGTCCTCTTACCCCCTCCTCCCCCCCCCTCCCCCTTGTCATGTACCCTGGGTTCATCGGCAGTACCAGACTTAGTGAATGTGATGTGTTGAGTGGTGAATGTATGCATTTATACCGTCCGTAGCTTCACTGAGTGTAATGTAACCTATTTATTGAATGGAGAATATTTGCTTAGGAGATTCCTTTTCAGTGGGAACGCCAAAGGCTAATGTCTGACCTGGATGAAGGAGAGGGTTTCAGTCTGTTCTTGTGTGAAGTAGGAAGGAGCAGGCAGGGAGGTGAAGTGCTGGAGGACATCAGCCTTATATGAGTCTCGCTAGACCAACGATCCCCTCCAGATTACACCTTTAAACCTCTTCTGAAATGACATCGTTATCACGCCAAGATCGCTGCCCCGGGCCACGGAATTGCCCCCCCTCCCCTTTCGTGCTCTCTCTGTCTGTCCCTCTGTCTCTCTCTCTCTTTCCCCCCTCTGTCTCTCTGTCTCTCTCTCTCTTTCCCCCCTCTGTCTCTCTGTATCTGTCTGTCTCTCTCTCTCTTCCCCCCTATGTCTCTCTCTCTCTCTCTTCCCCCCCTCTGTCTCTCTCTCTGTCTGTCCCTCTGTCTCTCTCTCTCTTCCCCCCCTCTGTCTCTCTCTCACGCTCTCTCTAAACTTTGTATCTCTCTGTTTTCTTTTTTTTCTCTCTCTCGCTCCCCCCTTGTCTGTCTCTCTTTTCCTGTCTCTCTCTCTCCCTCCCTCTCGCTATTTCTCCCTCCCTCTCTCTGTCA
>BROE01000021.1:2134176-2136676 GCA_036571765.1 Plecoglossus altivelis | reverse complement strand
CAGGCAGGCAGGCAGGCAGGCAGAGACACTAACAGACAGACAGGCAGGCAGGCAGAAACACAAACAGGCAGACAGACAGGCAGAGACACAGACAGACAGGCAGGCAGGCAGGCAGGCAGGCAGGCAGGCAGGCAGGCAGGCAGGCAGGCAGATAGACCACGCATCAGGGAGGCAGGCAGGCAGGCACGCAGATAGACCACGCACCAGGCAGGCAGGCATATAGACCACGCACCAGGCAGGCAGGGAGGCAGGCAGGCATATAGACCATGCACCAGGCAGGCAGGGAGGCAGGCAGGCAGGGAGGCAGATAGACCACGCACCAGGCAGGCAGGGAGGCAGCACAGTCCCTTGCGGCTGGGCAGGGTGCCAGGGGCAGCAGGGAGGAGAGGTATTTAGGTTCCCCTCTGCCAGGAAATGAAGGCTTGAATGACCCAGCTCTCACACAGCGCCTCTGCCTGCCTGCCTGCTGCCTGCTTCTGAATGCCTGCTTCTGAATGCCTGCTTCTGAATGCCTGCTTCTGAATGCCTGCTTCTGAATGCCTGCTTCTGGAGGTAGGGCTGCTGTGGTCGTATGCTTGTGTACCAGCTGCCAACACGGTGACCGCTGTGTGCGTGCACGCATGTGTGTGTGTAAACACAACCAAACACGCAGATGGGAAAATTGGAAGGGTTCGTTTTCCGAGTGTGTGAAACAAGAGATGTATAAAAACAAGAGACAGCTTACACAGTTTACTCACTTTCTCTTTCACTTTTTGTTACTTCTCTTCATTTTATCGCCTCTCTTTTGTTCCCGCTTCCTTTTTCCCTATTTCCTGAATCGTTTCTTCCCCTCTCTCTCTCTCTCCCTCTCTATGTCTCTCTACCTCCCTACCTACCTCTCTCTCTCCCTCCCTCTCTATGTCTCTCTACCTACCTACCTCTTTCTCTCTCTCTCTCTCTCTCTATGTCTCTCTACCTCCCTACCTCTCTCTCTCCCTCCCTCTCTCTGTCTCTCTACCTACCTCGCTGTGTCTCTCTACCTACCTCCTTCTCTATGTCTCTCTACCTCCCTCTCTCTCCCTCCCTCTCTATGTCTCTCTACCTCCCTACCTCTCTCTCTCTCCCTCCCTCCCTCTCTGTGTCTCTCTACCCACCTACCTCTCTGTGTCTCTCTGTCTCTCTCTGTCTCTCTACCTCCCTCTCTCTCCCTCCCTCTCTATGTCTCTCTACCTCCCCTCTCTCTGTCTCTCTACCTCCCTCTATGTATCTCTCTCCACCTCCCTCCCGATGTCTCTCTCTCCCCCCTCTCTCTCTATGTCTCTCTACCTCCCTCTCTATGTCTCTCTACCTCCCTCTCTCTGTCTCATTACCTCCCTCTATGTATCTCTCTCTCCCTCTCTGCACCTCCCTCCCGATGTCTCTCTACCTCCCTCTCTATCTCTCTCTCCCTCCCTCTCTGTCTCTCTATCTCCCTCCCTATGTCTCTCTACCTCTCTGTCTCTCTGTCTCTCTACCTCCCTCTCTCTCTCCCTCCCTCTCTATGTCTACCTCCCTCTCTATGTCTACCTCCCCTCTATGTATCTCTACCTCCCTCTCTCTTCCTCTTTTTTAATGTCTCTCTACCTCCCTCTCTCTTCCTCCCTTTCTATGTCTCTCTACCTCCCTCTCTCTACATCCCTGTCTCTACCTCCCTCTCTCTACCTCCCCCTCTATGTCTCTCTACCTCCCTCTCTCTACCTCTCTCTCTCTCTCTCCTTCCCTCTCATCTACCTCCCTGTCTCTACCTCCTCTGTTGTTCTGTCAGTTGTTCTAATCAGACGTGCATTAAACACAGCAACCACACCAAATCCTCGGGATTTGTGTTTCCATAGAAAAATGCGAACACACACATCATTACAGTGGTCCGGGGGATACGTGCATGTAATTGGCATGGCAACTGTCTCCATCCCTCCTCTTCTACTTCCTTCCTCCATCCATTCCCAGAACAGGCTGCACGCTGATGTTATTTCATTATTCCACTAACAGACTGAACAAGGTAGCAACCAGAAAGTCTGATGAGTCACCTGATGTTGCCACATGCAGTCTGCCGACTTCCTGTCTCTGCTTCCTGTCCCCTGCTTCCTGTCTCCTGCTTCCTATATCCTGCTTCCTGCCTCCTACCTCCTTCCTCCTGCCGTCCTGCCTCCGCTCCTTCTCCTCCTCTTCTTCCTCCTATCTCCTGCTTCCTATCTCCTGCTTCCTGTCTCCTGCCTCCTATCCCTGAGTCCTGTCTCCTGCTCCTGTCTCCTGCTTCCTGTCTCCTGCCTCCTCCTCCTTCATTCCTGTCCCTCTGTTGCTGGTACCAGGGTCTGGCGGGGCAGGAGGGCGGGGGGAGAGGGGGCGGGGAGACGGGGGCGGGGCAACTGTTATGTGGTGTAGTTCTGCAACACGATAATGCCAGCAGTTCAGTCCGGAACATGTTTGAAGTCGACTTCGGCTGAATAATTTCAGAAGTGGTAAAAGTCTTGGCTGATTATCCCTC
>BROE01000021.1:2122947-2134158 GCA_036571765.1 Plecoglossus altivelis | reverse complement strand
AGTAACAGAGCAGCAGTAGTAACAGAGCAGCAGCAGTAACAGAGCAGCAGTAACAGAGCAGCAGTAGTAACAGAGCAGCAGCAGTAACAGAGCAGTAGTAACAGAGCAGCAGTAGTAACAGAGCAGCAGCAGTAACAGAGCAGTAGTAACAGAGCAGCAGTAGTAACAGAGCAGTAGTAGTAACAGCAGCAGTAACAGAGCAGCAGCAGTAACAGAGCAGCAGCAGTAACAGAGCAGCAGTAGTAACAGAGCAGCAGCAGTAACAGAGCAGCAGTAACAGAGCAGCAGTAGTAACAGAGCAGTAGTAACAGAGCAGCAGTAGTAACAGAGCAGTAGTAGTAACAGAGCAGCAGCAGTAACAGAGCAGCAGCAGTAACAGAGCAGCAACAGAGCAGCAGTAACAGAGCAGCAGCAGTAACAGAGCAGCAGTAACAGAGCAGCAGCAGTAACAGAGCAGCAGTAACAGAGCAGCAGTAACAGAGCAGCAGTAACAGAGCAGCAGTAGTAACAGAGCAGCAGTAACAGAGCAGCAATAACAGAGCAGCAGCAGTAACAGAGCAGCAGCAGTAACAGAGCAGCAGTAACAGAGCAGCAGTAACAGAGCAGCAGCAGTAACAGAGCAGCAACAGAGCAGTAGTAACAGAGCAGTAGTAGTAACAGAGCAGCAACAGAGCAGCAGTAGTAACAGAGCAGCAGTAACAGAGCAGCAGTAGTAACAGAGCAGTAACAGAGCAGCAGTAACAGAGCAGCAGTAGTAACAGAGCAGCAGCAGTAACAGAGCAGCAGTAACAGAGCAGCAGTAGTAACAGAGCAGCAGTAACAGAGCAGCAGCAGTAACAGAGCAGCAGTAACAGAGCAGTAACAGAGCAGCAGTAACAGAGCAGCAGCAGTAACAGAGCAGTAACAGAGCAGTAGTAACAGAGCAGTAGTAACAGAGCAGTAACAGAGCAGCAGCAGTAACAGAGCAGCAGCAGTAACAGAGCAGCAGTAACAGAGCAGCAGCAGTAACAGAGCAGTAGTAACAGAGCAGTAGTAACAGAGCAGTAGTAACAGCAGCAGCAGTAGTAACAGAGCAGCAGCAGTAACAGAGCAGCAGTAACAGAGCAGCAGCAGTAACAGAGCAGTAACAGAGCAGTAGTAACAGAGCAGTAACAGAGCAGTAGTAACAGAGCAGCAGTAACAGAGCAGCAGTAACAGAGCAGCAGCAGTAACAGAGCAGCAGTAACAGAGCAGCAGCAGTAACAGAGCAGCAGTAACAGAGCAGCAGTAACAGAGCAGCAGTAGTAACAGAGCAGCAGCAGTAACAGAGCAGCAGTAGTAACAGCAGCAGCAGTAACAGAGCAGCAGTAGTAACAGAGCAGCAGTAACAGAGCAGCAGTAGTAACAGAGCAGCAGTAACAGAGCAGTAGTAACAGAGCAGCAGCAGTTACAGAGCAGCAGCAGTAACAGAGCAGCAGCAGTAACAGAGCAGCAGCAGTAACAGAGCAGCAACAGAGCAGTAGTAACAGAGCAGCGGTAACAGATGATCCAGATTCGAAATACCACCTCAGTTAAGCAGCCTTCACTGTTGTACCAGACTTTGTTGAAATGGAAAGCAGACTTGGGATTGTGGTCTGGACAGGACACCTCTACTTGATAGCCAGGGTTAGTTTCTGGTCAATTTATTCCACACTGTTAACATAATGTTGTAGGTGACATTCTTAACGGCTTTGGGCAAACCTATATTTTCATGTCATTTGCAAGTGCTTACAATGTAATGGAGTAGCACAGCCAGCAGGTTATTTAAAGTTCTCAACCTTTTTTTTGTTAATTAAATTAACAAACTTAATGGAAATATGTCAACACGCTTCTGAACGCCTCTTTTCACTTCGTCGCTTGAAATGACTAAACTCCCTAGAGACAATACTCACAGACACAAAGGCCTTTCAGTTAAATCATTATTAAAATGATTTGCTGTAAAAAGAGCACAACTTGGCACACACTCGACTCTGTCCTCCAACTGGATGGCTTCTGCCATCAAGCTTCACACGTCACACACTTTAACACATTTGTGTTCATTTCGAAGACGCTTTCATCCGCAGCCTCTCGGCACTGCGGAACACCTGAACACTGTTGAGATAAGAGAGGAGACAAACCATTCATGCTCTCAACATCTTTTCCTAACATGACAGGAAATGTTCTCTTGATCTGTCGCAGAGCGATAGTAGGAAACAAAGAGAGAGAGATAGTCAGGGTGGGAGGGAAAGAGAGGGAGGAAGGGAAAGAGAAAGGGGGAGGGAGGGTAGGGAGAGGGGAGGGACGGGAGAGAGTATAAGGGTGGGAGAGAAAGAAATCGAGGAAGGAGGGGAGAGAGAGAGTAAGGGAAGGAGGGAAGGAGAGAGAGAGGAGGGAGGGGAGAGAGAGTAAGGGAAGGAAGGAAAGAGAGAGAGAGGAGGGAGGGGAGAGAGGGTAAGGGAAGGAGGGAAAGAGAGGGAGGGAGGAAAATAGAGAGTGTGGGAGAGGGAAGAGATAAAGGGGGAGGGAGAGAGGGATGGAGGGGAGAGAGAGAATAAGAGATGGAGGAAGAACAAGATGTTCCAAGATAACCACATCTTCCAATGGGTTGATCCTCTCTTCACTTGAGCAGTTTGTAGGAGAAGGAACATAAGAAATGTTCCTACCAGCCCCCCCCCCCACACACACACCACACACACACACGCACACACACACACTCACACTCACACACATACACACACTCACACGCACACACACACACTCACACACATACACACCACACACACACACTCACACGCACAAACACACCGCCGACACACACACACTCACACGCACACACATACACACCACACACACCGCACACTCACACGCACACACACCACACACACTCACACCACACACCACACACACACACTGTACATGAGAGAGAGGAGGATTCAATACCTCCGTCAGCCTGTTATCAAAATGCTAAGTTTGGTCGTCATGACAGCCAGGAGCAGAGTGAGGAAGGTCTGAAAGCAACATTCAGGAGTTACCGTGTGTGGTGTGTGTGTGTGTGTGTGTGGTGTGTGCGTGCGTGGCAGAGAAGACATAATTAGATTGCACGCTAGGTGATAGGTGTGCCTGTGTGTGTGTCTCACACTCTCTCACACACACACACACACACACACACACACCCTCACACACACACACACACACACATAAAAGTCAATCTCCTCAGTTGAGTCCTGTCCTTGTAAAGTGGAAACAGATTGAAGGCCACATATCCATGTGCGTGCGTGTGCACATGCATGCGTGTGTCCAGGGTTCGCTAGCTGATGGGAGTTTCCTAGTATGTGACCTGACCCCTACTGAACAAACTGTTCCTCTCCTGAACAGACTGTTCCTCTCCTGAACACTGTTCCTCTCCAGAACACTGTTCCTCTCCTGAACACTGTTCCTCTCCAGAAAAGACTGTTCCTCTCCTGAACACTTCCTCTCCTGAACACTGTTCCTCTCCAGAAAAGACTGTTCCTCTCCTGAACAGACTGTTCCTCTCCTGAACACTGTTCCTCTCCTGAACAGACTGTTCCTCTACTGAACACTGTTCGACTCCAGAAAAGACTGTTCCTCTCCAGAAAAGACTGCTCCTCTCCTGAAAAGACTGTTCCTCTCCTGAACACTGTTCCTCTCCTGAACAGACTGTTCCTCTCCTGAACACTGTTCCTCTCCTGAACAGCCTGTTCCTCTCCTGAACACTGTTCCTCCCCTGTAAAGACTGTTCCTCTCCTGAACACTGTTCTTCTCCAGAAAAGACTTCCTCTCCTGAACACTGTTCCTCTCCTGAACACTGTTCCTCTCCAGAAAAGACTGTTCCTCTCCAGAAAAGACTTCCTCTCCTGCACACAGACTGTTCCTCCCCTGTAAAGACTGTTCCTCTCCTGAAGACTGTTCCTCTCCTGAACACTGTTCCACTCCAGAAAAGACTTCCTCTCCTGAACACTGTTCCTCCCCTGTAAAGACTGTTCCTCTCCTGAACACTGTTCCTCTCCAGAAAAGACTTCCTCTCCTGAACAGACTGTTCCTCTCCTGAACACTGTTCCTCCCCTGTAAAGACTGTTCCTCTCCCGAACACTGTTCCTCCCCTGTAAAGACTGTTCCTCTCCTGAACACTGTTTCTCTCCAGAAAAGACTGTTCCTCTCCTGAACACTGTTCCTCTCCAGAAAAGACTGTTCCTCTCCTGAACACTGTTCCTCCCCTGTAAAGACTGTTCCTCCCCTGTAAAGACTGTTCCTCTCCTGGAAAGACTGTTCCTCTCCTGAACACTTCCTCTCCTGAACACTGTTCCTCTCCAGAAAGGACTGTTCCTCTTCTGAACACTGTTCCTCCCCTGTAAAGACTGTTCCTCTCCTGAACACTGTTCCTCTCCTGAAAAGACTGTTCCTCTCCTCTCTTTCCATCTATTATATCGTGCTTGAAGAGGCGTCCATGACAAATGAATCACAAGCATTCCTATCTTGTATAAATAATGGTAGCATCCAATCGGTTAGTGCTCGTAACAACACTCTTGTACTGCACATGAGTAGTCCACATTGATCAAACCGTATCATGGCATTGAGATGTTCCAGGTAGGGTTTTTTGATAGCACGCCCACTCTTCACGATGAGACATGAAATTCGCTAACGTCAGGGGCAGGTCGCTCTAAACTGTCGACGCCCGGATGACACAAACCGTTCTGGTTCAGCCTCGAAAAAACCAGACCGATTTCGCAATCGTTAGGTTAATGACCCATCATTATTAATAATGAATCGAAATGAATCTAACAAGTTACTTTGATGGCTGAACTGCTGAATGTGTGTGTGGTTGGTGGAAGGGTTTTAGCCAGTTAGCCAGTTGGATTTTTGTTTTCGGCCGTCAGTGTGTTAGCAACGTTTGTTGTTGGCAGAGATGTAGCCTAACGCTTAGATTACATCTTTTTTCTTCTCTTTCTTTCTTTCTTTGTTTCTTTCTCTCTCTCTCTCTCTATCTCTCTCTCTCTCACTCTGTCTCTCTGTCTCTCTCTCTCTCTCTCTTTCCCCCCCTCCCCCCTCTAACTCCTCCCTTCACCTTGCCCTCAAAGTTAAGTTGATGAACTGGCCGAGCCCAACGTGTTAGTATGAGTGTGTTGGGTGTGTTCGTGAAGATAGATTTACCTTTTAACAGTCTTTTATTTCAGTCTCTTTTAGATTAGACTATATCTCCCTGCGTCTGATTTGAACATTCCTACCTGGAATAGCAACTTTTGTTTAATAACTGTACCTGTATCCTGCTAGTTGGGAGATGGGTTTCTCTATTTGGCCATACTGTGTCACAGCATTGGCATATGACGGCACTTGTTAAACCTTTATTATCTGCATCTACTTCCCCCGAGCAAATTCCTGGTTGCATGTAAACCTACTTGGCAATAACCCTGTTTATGATTCGAATATGCAGTTGCTTACATTGTAACCACAAGCAAGAAGTGAGGTGATAAAAAGTCACGTACATTAATGACATGTAATATAATAAAACATTTGTTGTTGCTCCTTCTATAGTTTGAAATTGCATGCCAGACTTTAGTGCCAAACTAGTTTATATGCTTTGGAGTTGCGGTCATGCAGTTGACTTACAGTGTTGAACCTTCCGCTTGGAGTCAAATAGTTGTAAAAGCACGTCTAAATGCCTGACATTGTTTAATGCTTACGCCAGCTAGCTCGCTACCGCAACACAACATTCCAATGTCGTACATGTTTACAAGGTTCTTTTCTGCTCTCCCGTTCAGCCAATCGCAGCTCGCCGTTCCACAAAAACACGGAAGTGTCCAAGCGGGTCACGCTACATCGACATGTGGGGTCGTGGCGCGTCGTGTGTTTTTTTTTTTGCTGGATGAAAGAAACGGCAACACCGACAAGTTGAAGACGTCAACACCATGTTGAGTTGCGCAACACCAGAGATTAGGTGAACGTCAAGACATCGGTGACCTTTGATACTTAGCGACAGGAAGTTACTTCAACGCTTATGCTGCGCGGTGGCCTCGCCGCCTAAGACTGTTTAACCCCGGTGAACTTTGAACTCTGAAGATTCCGCCGTCCCCACGGTTACAACCGCGTTACGTAATCTGCCGCCACTAGCTAACGCTAACACGCGGAGTTTGTGACTTCAGTCAAACAGGAGAAACGAAACTCGGCTTGTTGGGTTTAAACGTTTGACAAAACGCGAGTGTACCTACGCTGAGGGTTAGGGTTATGGCGAGAGGATCACGGTGGTTATGACATTGGGTTACTTGGTGAAGAGATAACAATCTTATTGAGAAGAGCTTACAATGGTAGTCTGCCCAGGCCACAAAGTCATGGTCATGATCAGTGGCTTTGGGTGTAAAACTAGCCTCTCTATACGTAACCGCTACAAGTCTTCTATCCTGTTCAAAGCCACAGGTTCCTGCCCCACCGCTGCTATCAGTAATAGGATTTCCACTGAAATCACTAGGTGTTGAAAGACAGACACGGCTCTCTCTCTCTCTCTCTCTCTCTCTCTCTCTCTCTCTCTCTCTCTCTCTGTTTTATCTTCTGCAGAAAGAGGGAGATTCCTATTCTCTCTCCTGTCGCTCTCCAGTCTCTCTCTCCCCTCTCGCTCTCCTTTCTCCCCTGTCCTCTCTCCCTCCCTTCTCCCCTCTCACTCTCCTCCTCTCCTTTCACCCTCCTTCCCACTCTTCCCTCTCCTCCTTACTTTATCTTTTCTCTTCTCTCCTTTCTCCTGTCTCTCTCCCCTCTCCTCTCTCCCTCCCTTTACCCCTCAATCTCTTCTCACTCTCGCCCTCTCCTCTCTCTCTCCTTCCCCCTGTCCCCTCCTCCCTATCCTCCTTATATTGCCCTCTCTCTTTCCATCCTCCTCTTCCTCCTCTCCTTCTCCCCCCACCCCTTCTCTTTCTCCCTCTCCTCCCCTCCTATCACCCAGCAATGTCCGTGCTGTTTTTAAGAGATTGCCCTGGTGACCCCGGGACTAAGTTAAACATTAACCTGTTAACCTCTCTGGCTCAGAGAGAAAGAGGCAACCACAACATCATAGAAGCAAGGGAGAAAACAAACTCTCTCTCTCTCTCTCGAAAGAGGGAACAACAACATCATAGAAGCGAGAGAGAAAACAAACGAGCGAGACAGAGAGTTGGATAAGCACCTGAGAGAGACAGAGGCAGTGGAAGAGGTTGAGGTGAACTAAAGTTGAGAGGAGGATTAAGGGGAACCGAAAAGACAGACATACGGAGAGGAGGTCGAAAGACCAAGGAGGAGGAGGGTCTTTCCTTGGCGGCTGAAGGTCAGTTGGTTGTGTGTCTGATCTTCCAGAGCTGGGGCAACAAGCCCACTCGCTTCGTTATCCCCTTAGCGCTTAAACAGTTAATGCCGTCCGATTGGCTTATCAGTGCTGCCTTGGCAGTGTCATGTGACTTGGATCTGTTTGTGTTTGTAGTTTAAAAACAAGGCCTGCCAGTCTGTCACACACACCCCTTGTTCTGCCGGAGCCTCTGAGGCACTGGTGGGCGGAGTCACGGCCAGACAGGCGGTGTGAGGGGCGGATCTTTGGGCTGGTGGGCGGAGTCACAGCCAGACAGGCTGTGTGAGGGGCGGATCGTTGGGTTCAAATCAGGTCTTGGGTTTTTTGGTGCAGCTGGACGTTTATGAGCCAGATGTGAAAGGGCTGTCATGCGTCGGGGCACAGGTGCTTGACGGGTGTTCTAGTGATTTGTAGACGGGAAGGGTCACAGACAAGATCTCACACAGACACACACAGACACACACAGACACACACAGACACACACAGACAAGATCTCACACAGACACACACAGACACAGACACACACAGACAAGATCTCACACAGACATACACACACAGACACACACAGACAAGATCTCACACAGACACACACACAGACACACACTGACAAGATCTCACACACACACACACAGACACACACAGACAAGATCTCACACACACACACACACACACACAGACAAGATCTCACACAGACACACACACACATACAAGATCTCACACAGACACACACAGACACACACATACAAGATCTCACACAGACACACACACACACAGACACACACAGACACACACAGACACACACACACATCGACACACACTCACACAGACACACACTCACACACAGACACACACACTCACACAGACACACACAGACACACGCTGACATAGACCCACAAATATACACAGACATACTCACATAGACATACACACAGACACACACTCACACAGACACACACTCACATATACACACGCACATAAACACAGACATACTCACATATACACACGCACATATACACAGACATACTCACATATACACACGCACATATACACAGACATACTCACATAGACATACACACAGACACACCCCCCCACGCAGACATACTCACATATACACAGACATAGACACCCAGGTTAGCTAACTGGCTTGCTGGTTGGTTTGGCTGACTGGCTGGTTAGTTGGCTATGACATGTTGTCTGATTCGTGGATTGGTTGACTGTATGCTTTACTTGCTGACTGATTGGCTGCTCTTGTGAGTCTGACTGACTGTCTGACCTGCTGATTGGCAGGTTGTTTGGGTTATGGCGTTGCCGTGCTGTTGCTATGTGCGTGGGTTCCATATTCCAACCCTATTGATCTGGGAAGGGAAGGGAGAATGGAATCTGGAAGAAGTTGAGCTGAAGGCGTCCACGTTGCCATGGTGATCCGGAAGCTTCAGGAACATGATGTCACTTGCAGATGGTTCTTCTGGCCCTGATTGGCTCAGAGGCAGCTAATCAGACGTCTGATCCAATCCTGAACACCGTCTGGGAACAAAAACAAACTGGGATATTCGAATGTCGAATTTGTATCTAAACACTCGTTTGTCTGGACTCAGCTGAGGCAAATAACTCTGAATAGACACTCTCCTGAGAAGATGTCCTTCTATAATTATACGCAGAGTATTTTTATTTTTTTTTGTCTAAGCCAATAAAACAAATAAACTGTCTGATTCCATTGCGGTCCAATCACTCCTTGCGAAATTATCCTTCTGAAAACCAGACCATCTGTAGAATCTTATCGGTCTACAGCCCAGACGCCCAGACAGTCTACCAATGCTGATGTCTGTAGGAAGGGTTTTTTTTTTTTTTTAGAGGAGGTTGTGTGAGAGTAGACCTTCAGAACTTCACACTACTTTCTGGAAAGTATCCACAGCGTTCAGGCTCCATCAACGCAGTGTTTAGTAAACAGCAGCTCAGGCTGTCAACAGTGGAGGGATCTGGGAGGAGAAATCGTTGCTCGCTAGACGAGTGGCGTCACAAACACACGTGGACGGAATTCCCACTTCCTGGTTTCTGTCCAATAGACGCTGACTGTGTTAAGTCCATAGGAGGCTGTGATGCTTGAAGAGATGGGAAGTAACAAAGTGCTGATACTTTGTTAACAAAGTACAACAAAGTACTAATACTTTGTTAACAAAGTACAACAAAGTACTAATTCTTTGTTAACAAAGTACAACAAAGTTCTAATACTTTGTAACAAAGTACAACAAAGTACTAATTCTTTGTTAACAAAGTACAACAAAGTACTAATTCTTTGTTAACAAAGTACAACAAAGTACTAATACTTTGTTAACAAAGTACAACAAAGTACAACAAAGTGCTAATACTTTGTAAAAAAGTACTTATACTTTGTTAACCAAGTACAACAAAGTACTAAGACTTTGTTACTGTACTTACTGTAAAGCAGATTTTTCTGGTATTAGTACTTAACATCACCATGTTGTTTTCCAACCAAATATTGGTTCATTTTCTGAAAAGGTTTTCGGGTTCAAACATTCCCCCCCCCAAAAAAATTTTTTTATATATAAGTTGACACAAATATATGCATATATAATAAGATTATTTTACTAATTCTAGAAAAGGAAAAAGATCAATCTGGAAAACCTTTGCCTCATTGATGAGTACTCTACTATACTCTACTGTACTCTACTGTACTCTACTGTACTCTACTGTACTCTACTGTACTACTAATCTGTTTCAGGATTTTCTATTGTCCTGACCACTCCTTTCAGAGAGTGTGAAAAAGGTTTTAGAAAATGTCTTGTTTTTTCCAAGAAGTCTGTTTCTCCCTCGCTCCTTGATATGCGATCATCATGGGATGTGGTTGCCGTGGGTTTCTCCTTGACGTGCTTGTTTACAGAGACTTGTTTCTTGTTTGTAAACATGCAAAGCTGCGATCTGGCTCCGGATCAAAGAAGAGCAGAGCAAACTGCGGTTTAATTATTTCATTACTCTATCGATCTCTTATTGACTTTGTTCCCTTGAGTGGACCTGTTGAGTAATGTCAACATTGCTGTTATGTGAGATAAGAGAAACTGAGATTGAAAGCCTGCAGATCCTCTCCTCTTCTCCTCTGTTCCACTTCTCCTTCTCCTCTTCTCCACCTCTCCTTCTCCTCTTCTCCTCTATTCCACCTCCCCTTCTCCTCTTCTCCTCTTCTCCTCTGTTCCACCTCTCCTTCTTCTGTTCCACCTCTCCTCCTCTCCTCTGTTCCACCTCTCCTTCTGTTCCACCTCTCCTTCTCCTCTGTCCCACGTCTCCTTCTGTTCCACCTCTCCTCCTCTCCTCTGTTCCACCTCTCCTTCTCCTCTTCTCCTCTATTCCACCTCCCCTTCTCCTCTTCTCCTCTTCTCCTCTATTCCACCTCCCCTTCTCCTCTTCTCCTCTTCTCCTCTGTTCCACCTCTCCTTCTCCTCTCCTCCTCTGTTCCACCTCCCCTTCTCCTCTTCTCCTCTGTTCCACCTCTCCTCCTCTTCTCCTCTGTTCCACCTCTCCTTCTCCTCTTCTCTCATTCCTTTGAAGGTCTCAGAAAGGGTGTAGGGACACATGGAACGTTCTAGACGACTCTCTCTTTTTTCATCTTTTGTGTCTGTCCTCCTTCTACCTCTCTCTCTCTCTCTCTCCTCCCCAAGCTCTCTCTCTCTCCTCCCTCTCTCTCTCCCTTCTCTCCTCCCCACCTCTCCCCACCCCTCCACCCACACCCTCCACCCCTCTATCCCTCCATCTCTCTCCTCTCTCCTCCCCAATCTCTCTCCTCCCCAAGCTCTCTCTCCTCCCCAATCTCTCTCCTCCCCAAGCTCTCTCTCTCCTCCCCAAGCTCTCTCCTCCCCAAGCTCTCTCCTCCCCAAGCT
>BROE01000021.1:2110447-2120447 GCA_036571765.1 Plecoglossus altivelis | reverse complement strand
TCTCTCTCTCTCACACACACACAAACACACACATTGTGTATGTACACATTGGGGCCCCCACCCTAATGCCTTCTGGGTCACTGGCTTCATGCTCTGATGTCTGTTCAACTAACATCAACACCTCCAGTCTCTACTGGATTATACTGTTAGACTCTGTCTTTAACAGACTCTACTGTTAGACCCTGACTCTACTGCACTCTACTGTACTCTACTGTTAGACTCTGTCTCTACTGTACTCTACTGTACTCTACTGTTAGACCCTGACTCTACTGTTAGACCTAGTCCCTACTGTACTCTACTGGACTCTACTGGACTCTACTGTTAGACCCTGTCTCTACTGTACTCTACTGTACTCTACTGTTAGACCCTGACTCTACTGTTAGACCTAGTCCCTAATGTACTCTACTGGACTCTACTGGACTCTACTGTTAGACCCTGTTTCTACTGTACTCTACTGGACTCTACTGGACTCTACTGTTAGACCCTGTCTCTACTGTACTCTACTGTACTCTACTGTTAGACCTAGTCCCTAATGTACTCTACTGGACTCTACTGGACTCTACTGTTAGACCCTGTTTCTACTGCACTCTACTGGACTCTACTGTATGATACTCTACTGTACCATACAGTACTGTCTGTACCAAGCTCCGTTATCACAGACATCACAGCCTCTCTTCCTTTCTCTCTCTCTCTCTCTCTCTCTCTCTCTCTCTCTCTCTCTGTCACTCTCTCCCTCTCTCTCCCTCTCTTTCTCTCTCTCTGTCTCTCTCTGTCACTCTCTCCCTCTCTCTCCGGGCTCGTTCTTTCTCTCTCTCTGTCGGGTCTTCCCGTGCTCGTTTCCTCTTCTCGGGTGTAGTTACTCGCACACGCTGTTGATCGTTGTCACCTCGATTTCGCGTGACTCCGTATCACGATATCCGTTCATCACTTCTCAAGTCTCTCTCTATCACAGAGTTTTGTTCGGTCGCTCTCTTTCTCTTCTGTCTCTCACCCTTGTCACATGCTCTCTCTCGCTCTCTCTCGCTCTCATTTTCTCTCTCTGTTCTCTCTCCTTCTCTCGTCCTCTCCTCTGCCTCTCTGTCTCTGGTTCCTCTTTTTCCTCTATTCTCTCATCTCGTCTCCCTCTCGTCGTTTTCATTCGCTGTCTACCTCTGAATCTCTCGTCTCCTCGTCTTAACATTCTTTCATCTTCCTCCATATTTATGTCCACTCCTCTCGTACTTCGTGTTTCTCTCGTCTCTTGCTTCACTCCGACTCTCTCTCAAAAAGCCAACGTTGCTGGAGTGTAAGAGGATATGGTGACCCTGCGGTTCCCATGGTTACCTGGGGATGTGCAGGTGCCTGTAAGCATGACACGTGTTGACTCAGAGTGTGTGTTTGTGCAGCTGAGTGTTGGTGTGTGCAGCTCGGCCACAGGCCCGTGACCCCCTCGACCTCCGCGCATCCAATCCTCCACCTCCACTCTGCCCTTTCCACTACCGCTGTGCTGGGGACAAGACACAGTAACCACACAGTCATATGAATACTGGTACACAGAAAAGCACAATGCCTGGACCCTGCTCTGGGCCTGATCTGCTGTTGGATTTGTCTGTGTTATTTCCTGAGGCAGCCATTGTTTCTGAATAGCACAGTGTGTTTCTGAGCAGCACAGTGTGTTTCTGAATAGCACAGTGTGTTTCTGAGGAGCACAGTGTGTTTCTGAGCAGCACAGTGTGTTTCTGAGCAGCACAGTGTGTTTCTGAATAGCACAGTGTGTTTCTGAGCAGCACAGTGTGTTTCTGAATAGCACAGTGTGTTTCTGAGCAGCACAGTGTGTTTCTGAATAGCACAGTGTGTTTCTGAGCAGCACAGTGTGTTTCTGAATAGCACAGTGTGTTTCTGAGCAGCACAGTGTGTTTCTGAATAGCACAGTGTGTTTCTGTACAGCACAGTGTGTTTCTGAATAACACAGTGTGTTTCTGAGCAGCACAGTGTGTTTCTGTACAGCACAGTGTGTTTCTGAGGAGCACAGTGTTTCCTGGGTGATATGTGGGGGGATTTGACAGTGTGTTCTGAGCAAGCAGCAATCTGTGTGTTTCGATAACATCAGTGTGTTTCTGAGAGCATACCAGTGATCGTTTCTGAGGTGGCTAACGTCACCAAGCAGTAGTCTATTATCTGGTACCTTTGACCGGTGCCAGCCAGTGTTTGTTACTCTATGCAGGATGTCACATGCTGTGTGTTTTCACGTACTGGTGCAGCAGTGTGTTTCTGAATGCAACCAACACACAGTGTGGTTTCTGAGCAGCCCAGTGTGTTTCTGTAAGAGCACAGTGTTTCATCTGGAGGAGCATCAAAGGCTTACGGTGTGGTATTGCGGAAGGGTGCCCAAGTGTGTGTTCATCGAGGGGAGGACAGGGACCTCAGGAAGAAACCGGGAATGAGCTCGGTGGCCGAGACAGCGATGACAGTCACTTTTGAGAAGAGTGAAAGGAAGATAAGCAATGTGGTGGGACTGAGTTCTTTGTGTGTTTTTGTGTCTTCTTAGTGTGTGTGTTTGTGTGTGGTCCTGTGTTTGTGTCCTGTGTGTGTTTGTGTGTGTTTGTGTTTGTTTGTGTGTCTGTGTGTGTGTGTTTGCATCCTGTGTGTGTGTGTGTGTGTGTGTGTGTTTGCGTCCTGTGTGTGTGTGTGTGTGTTTGCACATGCGTGGGTATGTGTGTGTGTTTGCACATGCGTGGGTGTGTGTTCATAACATGCATGCTTGTATGTAACTGACCTTTAGCACAGATTCTGAAAAGTTTGTTTGAGAAACTAGCTTATGGAAAGCTAGCTAGCTTCTTGGAAAAAAGAGAAAGAAGGAGAGGTGGAGATTAAGGTAGAGAGAGAAGGAGAGGGAGAATGAGATGGCGGAAAGCGGAGAGTGAAAGAGAAAGGAAGAAAGTGTCAAAGCATTGTGGTGAGAATGAGAGACACAGATTCTGAGATAACACATTTGAAAAGAGAAATACAGATAAGAAAAAACGAAATGTGCTGAATGTGAGAAATGGAGGAGAGGGAGGAAGTGAGAAAACCAGTTGTATCTTTCATCAACACCAGAAAAACAACTTGTTTGTTCAAGCTGAGAGTGAGAGCCTAGAGTAGAGAACAGCTGGAATCTAACCCTCCTGGAGTCTCGCTCTGGACAGCTGCTGGGGGGGGGGGGGGGGGGGGGGTTAATCACCTGTTAACCAAACCTGGCAACCCGACCCCTCTCTCTCACTTTCTCAATGAATAAGGATTCACAGAGGCTGAGCTCATTTCAATATGGATCATGGTGTGATCCATCAACATGTCTTCCTGTCTCGCCCATACACACTACACACACACACATACACACTACACACTCACATACACACCACACACACATGCACACCCCACACACATGCACACTACACACACACAACACACACATACACTCCACACACACATACACACCACACACACACATACACACCACGCATACACACTACACACACATACACACCATACACACACATACACACCACGCATACACACTACACACTCACATACACACCACACACACATGCACACCACACACACATGCACACTACACACTCACATACACACCACACACACATGCACACCACACACACATGCACACCACACACACACAACACACACATACACACCACACACACACATACACACCACACACACACATACACACCATGCATACACACTACACACTCACATACACACCACACACACATGCACACCACACACACACAACACACACATACACTCCATACACACCACACACACACATACACACCACGCATACATACACCACACAACACACATACACACCACGCATACACACTACACAACCATAACACACACACACACACACACCACGAGCACACACACACACACATACACACCACACACACACATACACACCACGCATACACACTACACACTCACAATACACACCACACAGACACCACACCACAACACCAACACACACATACACTGCCATACACACCAACACACACACAACACACCACCCACACTACACCACCACACAGTGCACCACACCAACACACACTACACACACACATACACACCACACACACACAATACACACCAAATACACACACACTAGCGCGACATACACACCACACACAAACATCACACCACCATACACACACACATCACATGCACACCACAAACACACACATACATCATACCCACAACACACAAATGCCCACACCAACACAAACACACTACACCACATCACAAACATACATACAAACACACACAACAACACCACACACACATGCAACACTACACACCACACACGGCACACGCAACATTCACACACTACACGCATACTACACACATACCACACACTGGATACACACCACACACACACAGACACACACACAAACACACACACACACTACAACACACACATACACACCACAGTCACATAAACACCACACACACCACTACACCACACACACACACACATGCACACCACACATTTACACACCACACACACATGCACACCACTACATGCACGCTACAAACACACATACACAACCACATACACACATTCCAACAACATACCCCACCCTCACACAAGACACCAGCTAATGAGCTAGCTAAGTGTTCTGTTTGTGGGTAGAACGATGACTTTGCTCTAGTCTGTTGCTCTAGTTTTGCTCCTTATCTCATTATCTCTATCTTCCTTACTATCTTTGTCTCTACCTTGTTTTCTCTTACCTTCCTTTAATATATATATATAAATTATTATAATATAATATATTATAATAATATAATACTAATCTCTCTGCCCTTCCTCACACTTTTTCTCCCAGTCAGTCTCTCTCTCATCTCCAAACTGCTCCCCTCCACCCCCCTTCATCCCGCATCTCTCTTGCATCCCTCTCCTCATCCCTGCACTCCCCTATTCTCTCCATCTTCCCCTCCAGCTCCCTGCATATCCTCTGCATCTCTCTCTCTCTCTTCTCCATATCTCTCCATCTCTCTGCATCTCTCTGCAACTGTCTGCAGCTGTCTGCATCTGTCTGCATCTCTCTGCATCTCTCTGCATCTCCCTCTCCTAGAATCTCCCATCCCTGCATCTCTCTCCAGATCTCTCCATCTCTCTGCATCTCTCTGCATCTCTCTCCAGATCTCTCCATCTCTCTGCATCTCTCTCCATATCTCTCCATCTCTCGCATCTCTCTCCATCTCTCTTCATATCTCTCCATCCACATCGGCTCTCCCATCCTCTCCATCTCTCTTCATCTCTCCATCGCTCTCCATCTCTCTCCATCTCTCTCCATCTCTCTCCATCTCTCCATCTCTCTCCATCTCTCGCATCTCTCTCCATCTCTCTCTATCTCTCTGCAACTCTCTCCATCTCTCTCCATATCTCTCCATCTCTCTGCATCTTTCTCCATATCTCTCCATCTCTCTGCATCTCTCTCCATCTCTCTCCATCTCTCTGCATCTCTCCATCTCTCTCCATCTCTCTGCATCTCTCTGCATCTCTCTCCATCTCTCTCCATATCTCTCCATATCTCTGCGTCTCTCTCCATCTCTCCATCTCTCTCCATCTCTCTGCATATCTCTCCATATCTCTCCATCTCTCGCATCTCTCTCCATCTCTCTCCATCTCTCTCCATCTCTCTGCGTCTCTCTCCATCTCTCTCCATCTCTCTGCGTCTCTCTCCATCTCTCCATCTCTCTCCATATCTCTGCGTCTCTCTCCATCTCTCTGCGTCTCTCTCCATATCTCTCCATCTCTCTCCATCTCTCCATCTCTCTCCATATCTCTCTGCATCTCTCCATCTCTCTCCATCTCTCCCTCATTGCTGATGTGTTATGTTCAGGTCAGTCTGAGCTGCTGTGTTTGGTCTTATGGGGTTGTTCTGTATTGCTTCTATGATGTTTACATATTCACCAGAGGCAGATGGTGTGTGTCCCCCTGAGAGTGTGCGTGTGTGCATGCGTGCAAGTGCTTGTCCTCGCAGTTGTGTGTGTGTGTGTGTGTGTGTGTGATACCAAACCAGTTGTAGTTCAATGCTGGGTTCTCCATATCTCATGCATTTAGGCTCATGTCCCTGACAGAGGTCTCTAAAACCAGCTGACATACACCTCCACCTCCCTCACACGCACACACACACCTCACACACACCCTGCGTCTTGGCTAACCTTTCTCTGCCTCCCTCTTCCCAGTGATGGAGTCCATGACTGTGAGTACCTCAGCCTCTGGGCTGGATGAGTTCGACCGCAACGCTCCCAGGATCTGCGGCGTGTGTGGGGACAAGGCCACCGGGTTTCACTTCAACGCCATGACCTGCGAGGGATGCAAGGGCTTCTTCAGGTCAGACCTGGATCCAGGGACGTCTCTCTGTTCTCCTGTCTCTGTCTCTCCATCTGTCTGCTCTCTCTCTCTCTCTCTCTCTCTCTCGTTCTGTCTCCCTGTCTCTCCATCTGTCTGCTCTCTCTCGTTCTGTCTCTCCATCTGTCTCTCCTTCTGTCTCCCTGTCTCTCCATCTGTCTCCCTGTCTCTCCATCTGTCTCCCTGTCTCTCCGTCTACCTCTGCTCGTTCTCGTTCAGTCTTTCTGTCTCTTCATGTCTGCTCCCTCTCCTTCCGTCTCCCTGTCTCTCCATCTCCCTCTCCTTCTGTCTTCTGTAGTCTCTCCATATCCCTCCTTTTGTCTTCTGTGGTCTCTCCATCTGTGTCTCCTTCTGTCTCCCTGTCTCTCCATCCCCCTCTCCTTCCATCTCCCTCTCCTTCTGTCTCCCTGTCTCTTCATCTGTCTCTCCTTCTGTCTCCCTGTCTCTCCATCTGTCAGCTCTCTCTCGTTCTGTCTCTCCATCTCCCTCTCCTTCTGTCTCCCTGTCTCTCCATCTCTCTCACAGCCTCTCGGTACGTCTCTCTTCTGTAGTCTCTCTGTCAGTCTCTCCCTGTTTGTTTTTCCCGTCTCTCCATTCCCCTGCTCCTCCTCTTCTTCTTCCCACCTACTTCTCTCCAGTCTCCTTTTGAATGCTGTTCTCATTAACTTGATCTTAGCTGCCCCATGCAACCCTCTTCACCTGTATACTGCCAATCAAACGCCAGCTTCTTGGGCGCGACTCCTAGCTTGCTTTCTGCTGTGTGTGAGCATGTGTGTGTGTGTGTGTGTGTGTGTTTGTGTGAGCATGTGTGTGTGTGTGTGTATGTGTTTGTGTGAGCGTGTGTGTATGTATGTGTTTGTGTGTGTGAGCATGTGTGTGTGTGTGTATGTATGCGTGTGTGTTTGTGTGTGTGTGTGTGTGTGGTCAGTGAAGGGGATCTTAGTGTAGGTAGAGGACTTTGTGTGTGTGTGTGTGTGTGTGTTTGTGTGTGTGCATTTTATGGTGAATTATGTGTCAGTGTGCATGTTTAAATGTGTTTTTCCTGTGTATATATTTTTCTGGTGAAGTGTTTGTGTGTGTTTGTGGTGGGATCTGGCTGTAAAAGAAATTCTCTATTCCATGTTAGGACGTTTCAAAGAGCTTGCTTCGTGCTGGCTCATAAACATGATCACTGAGAAGGCTTGTGTGGCTTTACAAGATGTGTGTGTGTGTGTGTGTGTGTGTGTGAGCATGTGTGTGTGTGTGTGTGTGTGTGCGCGAGCGTGTGTGTGTGTGTGTGAGTGTGTGTGTGTGTGTGGGTGTGAGATGTGTGTGGTGTGTGTGAGCTGTGTGTGTAGATGTGTGATTGCGGCTGTGTGGGTGTATGGTGTGTGTGTGTTGGGTTGTGTGGGTGTTGGGTGTGTGGTGTGTGTGTGGCGTGAGTGTTGGGTGTGAGGATGTTGTGTGTGTGTGGTGAGCGTGTGCGTGTGTGTGAGTTAGGGTGTGTGAGCATGTGTGTGTTGTGCGGCGTGGTGTGTGTGTGAGCGTGTGGTGTGTGTGGTGAGGATGGTGTGTGTGTTGTGTGTGTGTGCAGGATGTGTGTGTGTGTGTGTGTGTGAGTGTGAGGATGGTGTGTGTGTGTGGTACAGTATGTGGGTTGTCTGCTCTACTTACCCTACCTGTTTACAACCAACTACCGGTAACTTGTTACAAATTGCAAATGCATTTATGTTGGTGTAGATGGGGAAATTTGCATAGCTGATCCTGGTGTAGATATGGTCTGCGTTGTTGCAGTTAATTATGGTGTGTGTGTAGCTGGTGTGTACCTGTAGCTAAATCAGGTATGTGAGTATCTGATGATAGTGTGTAGCTAATGAAGGTGTGTGAGGTAGTGTGATGATAGTGTCGTGTGTGTGTGTAGTATGAATTGTGTTAAGAGTATCTAATGTATGCTGTGTGTGTAGGGGCCTGATGATCGTATGTGTGTGTGTAGCTAATGAAGGTGTGAGTATTTGATGTGTGTGTAGCTGATGTGGCGTGTGTGTGTGTGTGTTTGTGTGTGTATCTGATGTGTGTGAGAGTATCTGGATGTGTGTGTGTGTAGCTGATGTGTTTGTATCTAAAATGTGTGTGTAGCTGTTTCGTGTGTATTAATGTGTGGTGTGTGTGTAGCTGATGTTTGTGTGTGTGTGTAGGATGTTTGTATCATAGTGGTTGAGGCGTGTTGTGTGTGTAATGTGTGTTTGTGTTGTGTTGTGTAGCTAATGTGTGTATCTATATGTGTGTGGTGTGTTAGCTGATGTGTGTGTGTACGTTGTGTGTGGGTGTGTAGCTGTGTGTGTGTGTGGGGGGGGTGGGGGTGGGTGCAGTCGCTGAATGTTTTTTTTGTTTGTGTGTGTGTGTGCTGATGTGTGTGGTGTGTGTGTGTGTGTAGTGTTTGGTGTGTGTATGTAATGTGTGTGTGTGTGTAGCTGTGTTGTGTGGTATCTATGTGTGTGTGTGTGTAGCTGATGTGTATATAATCTACACTGTGTGTGTGTGTGTGTAGCTGTGTGTAGTATCTAACGTATGTTGTCGTGTGTGTGTGTGTGTAGCTGAATGTGTATATCTAACCGTGGTGTGTGTGTGTGTAGCTGTTGTGTATATCTAGAGTATGTCGTGTGTGTGTGTGTGTGTGTGGTGTGTTGGTATGTGTGTGTATATTAACGTGTGTGTGTTTCTCTAATGTGTGTGTGTGTGTGCTTGTGTGGTTGTGGCTACGTTGTGTGTGTTGTGTGTAGCTGCATGGTGTATATCTAAGTATGTGTGTGTGTGTGTGCTGATCGTGTATATCTAGACGTGGTGTGTGTGTGTGTTAGCTGATGTGTATATCTAACGTGTGTGTGTGTGTGTAGCTGGATGTGTATATCTAACCAGTAGGATGTGTGTGTGTGTGTATGATCTAACGTCATGTGTGTGTGTGTGTAGCTTGATGTCGATATATCTAACGTGTGTGGTGTGAGTGTGTGGATCACTAATTGTAGTGTGTGTGGTGTAGACTGGTGTATATTGCCTAACCGTGTGATGTGTGTGCTGATGTGTATATAATCTAACGTATGTGTGTGTGGTGTGATGTGCCTGATGATTGTGTATAGTTAACGTGTGTGTGTGTGCTGATGCTTGTATATTAACGATATGTTGTGTGTGTAGTGTGTGTGTGTGTCGCCTGAATGTGTAAATATTAAGTGTACGTGTGTGTGTGTGTGTAGTAGCTGTGTGTATATTTCACTACAACGTGTGTGTGTGTGTGTGTAAGGCTGATAGTGTTATATTAACGTGTGTGTGTGCTGTGTGTGTTGAGTGTGTATATCTAACCGTGTGTGTGTGTGTGTGTTGTAGCGCGTTGTGTGTATATCTAACACTGTGTGTTGGTGTGTGTGGTCGTAAGCTGTGTGTAATTCTAAACGTGTTGTGTGTGTGTGTGTGTAAGCTGATTGTGTATATTTTACGTTGTGGGTAGTTGCTGTGTGTTCAGACGCAGTGATGTGTTAGAGTAGGGAGCCAGCTTCATGTTCAACCTGTCTTGGATCAACAGCAGTTCTGTAAGTAGGTCCGTTATCGTTCCTTTGTGTGTGTGGTGTGTGTAGG
>BROE01000021.1:2097437-2110353 GCA_036571765.1 Plecoglossus altivelis | reverse complement strand
AAAGAGAGAGATTGTAGGCTTACCTCAGGTATGTGAGTAATGCTGTGATAGTGTTGTAGCTAATGAACGGTGTGGTGAGTATGTGATGATAGTTGTGTGTTGTGTCTCTGATGTGTGTAAGAGTATCTAATGTATTGGTGTGTGTACTCTGATGATAGTATGTGTGTGTGTAGCTAATGAAGGTGGTGAGTATTTGATGTGTGTGTAGCTGATGTGTGCGTGTGTGTGTGTGTGTTTGTGTGTGGTATCTGATGTGTGTGAGAGTATCTAATGTGTGTGTGTGTAGGCTGATGTGTTTGTATCTAAAATGTGTGTGTAGCTGTTTCGTGTGTATCTAATGTGTGTGTGTGTGGTAAGCTGATGTTTGTGTTGTGTGTGTGCACACGTGTTTGACTGTGTGTGCATATGTCTGTGCGTGTGCGTGTCTATGTGTCTGTGTTTGTGTATGTCTGTGTGTTCTTGTGGGTGTGTGTGTGTTAGCTAATGTGTGTATCTAATGTGTGTGTGTGTAGCTGATGTGTGTGTGTTGTTGTTGTGGTGTGTGTAGCTGTTTGTTGTATATCTAACGTGGTGGTGTGTGCTTCGCTAATGTTGTGTAATCTAATGTGTTTGTGTGGTTGTAGCTGACTGTGTGTTGTTGTGTCGTGTGTGTAAGCTGTTTGTTGTGTGGTATCTAATGTGTGTGTGTGTGCTGTAGCTGTGTGTGTGTGTTCTAATGTGTGTGTGTGGTGTAGCTGATGTGTATATCTAACGCTGTGTGTGTGTGTGGTGTAGCTGCTGTGTATATCTAACGTATGTGTGTTGTGGTGGGTGTGTGTGTGTTGTGTGTTTGTATTGTGTGTTTGTATGTAATGCCCAGTGTGTTGTTTTGTTTTGTGTGTTTGTGTTGTGTTGTGTGGTGTGTGTGTGTGTGGTGTTAGCTGATGTGTATATCTACGTGTGTGTGTGTGAGACACACACACACATGTGTGTGTGGGTGTGTAGCTGATGTGTATATCTAAACGTGTGTGTGTGTGTGTGGTACTGATGTGTATCTCTACACGTATGTGTGGTGTGTGTGTAGCTGATGTTAAATATCTAACGTGTGTGTTGTGTGTGTAGCTGATGTGTATATCTTAACGTGTGTGTGTGTTGTGTAGCTGATGTGTACTATCTAACGTATGTGTGTGTTGTGTGTATTCTAACGTATGTGTGTGTGTGTGGTGTAGCTGATGTGTGTGTGTGTATACACAAGTGTGTGTGTGTTTGTGTTGTGTAATCTAATGTGTGTGTGTGTTGTAGCTGATGTGTATATCTAACGTGTGTGTGTGTAGCTGATGTGTATATCTAACGTATGTTGTGTGTGTGTGTGTGTAGCTGATGTGTATATCTAACGTATGTGTGTGTTAGCTGATGTGTATATCTAAACGTATGTGTGTGTGTGTGTGTGTGTGTGTAGCTGATGTGTAATATCTAACTGTGTGTGTGTGTGTGTGTGTAGTCTGTGTGTGTGTGTTTTTGTGTGTGTTGTGTGTGTCAGTAGTAGCACAGCTAACTTGTGTGTCAGTAGTAACACAGCTAACGTGTGTGTTGTGTGTGTGTGTCTGATGTGTATATCTAACGTGTGTGTGTGTGTGTGTGTGTAGCTGTTGTGTGTATATCTAACATGTGTGTGTGTGTGTGTGTAGCTGATGTGTATATCTAACGTGTGTGTGTGTGTGTGTGTAGCTGATGTGTATATCTAACGTGTGTGTGTGTGTGTGTTCCAGACGCAGTATGAAGAGGAAAGCCAGCTTCACCTGTCCTTTCAACAGCAGCTGTACCGTTACCAAGGACAACCGCCGCCACTGCCAGGCCTGCCGTCTGAAACGCTGCGTAGACATCGGCATGATGAAGGAGTGTGAGTACACACACACACACATACACACACTCACACGCACACACACACTCACACACACACGCACACACACACGCACACACGCACACTCACACACGCACACACGCACACTCACACACACACACTCACACACTCACACACACGCACACACACACACACACACACTTACACACACACTCACACACACGCACACACACACACACACATACACTCACACACACTCACACACGCACGCACACACACACACTCACACGCACACTCACACACACACACACACACGCACACAGACACACACACGCATAGACACACGCCACCAGGAGTCCCCACAATGATAGTTAAACAAGACTCCACACACATTCAGACACACTTTCATGCACACACACACACACACAAACACACACACACACGCACACACAGACACATGCAACCAGGAGTCCCCACAACGATAGTTAAACAAGACTTCACACACAGTCAGACACACTTTCATGCACGCGCACACACACACACACACACACATAGACACACGCAACCAGGAGTCCCCACAATGACAGTTAAACAAGACTCTACACACATTCAGACACACACACACACGCGAACATGCACACATGCGCATATACTAGCACGCGTACACACACATCAAATAACACTTTGACAAACACAAACACACACACACAAAGGTGCCGGGAAGTTCTTCATAAACATGCATCTCAGTTATGGATGAGTGGACATGCTAGGCTAACTCGGGGCAGGTGAAGGCAGGGCTGTTGTAACCAGAGAAGAAGAGAGCTGGTGTGACCATGGTGTGAATGAGCTTCATGCATCATTCTGCAGACACCACAGCACGCTGACACAGAAACAGAAGGAAACAAAATGTTCCCCGGGAGGTTCTCAAAGATGAGCTGGAACCCCAGTAGCACAGTGATGAGTTGGAACTCTCTCCAGTAGAACAGGGATGAGCTGGAACTCTCTCTAGTAGAACAAAGATGAGCTGGAACCCCAGTAGAACAGTGATGAGCTGGAACTCTCTCTAGTAGAACAGGGATGAGCTGGAACTCTCTCTAGTAGAACAGGGATGAGCTGGAACTCTCTCTAGTAGAACAGTGATGAGCTGGAGATGAGCTAGAACTCTCTTTCTCTAGAACAAAGATGAGCTGGAACTCTCTCCAGTAGAACAAAGATGAGCTGGAACTCTCTCCAGTAGAACAAGGATGAGCTGGAACTCTCTCCAGTAGAACAAGGATGAGCTGGAACTCTCTCTCTCTACAACATGGATGAGCTAGAACTGTCTCCAGTAGAACAAAGATAAGCTAGAACTCTCTGTCTTTCTAGAAGAGAGATGAGCTGGAACTCTCTCTCTCTAGAACAGAGATGAGCTGAAACTGTCTCTCTAGAACAGAGATGAGCTGGAACTCTCTCTCTCTAGAACAGAGATGAGCTGAAACTGTCTCCAGTAGAACAAATATAAGCTAGAACTCTCTCTCTCTCTAGAACAGAGATGAGCTGGAACTCTCTCTCTCTAGAACAGAGATGAGCTGGAACTCTCTCTCTCTAGAACAGAGATGAGCTGGAACTCTCTCTCTCTAGAACAGGGATGAGCTAGAACTCTCTCTCTCTAGAACAGGGATGAGCTAGAACTCTCTCTCTCTAGAACAGGGATGAGCTGGAACTCTCTCTCTCTAGAACAGAGATGAGCTGGAACTGTCTCTCTAGAACAGAGATGATCTGGAACTGTCTCTCTAGAACAGAGATGATCTGGAACTGTCTCTCTGTAGAACAGGCTGGGTTTATCATGCTGGTAGTTTCCAGTGACTCATCGCGTTTTGTTTAGTGCAGCCGGGGGGGTTTCTTTCCTCTTTCAAGTCAGCTCACTTGGCTTTAGCTACTTATCAGTAGCTACTACCATCCTGAACCTGTTACTTAGTCCTCTCTCTCTCTCTCTCTCTCTCTCGCTCTCTCGCTCTCTCCCTCTCTCTCTCTCTATCTCTCTCTCTATCTCTCTCTCTCTCACACACACACACACACACACACACACTCTACCACCATCCTGAACCTGTTATTGAGGCAGCCTTATCTCTCTCTCTCTTTCTCTCTCTCTCTCTCTCGGTCTGTCTCTCTCTCACACACACACACACACACACACACTTTACCACCATCCTGAACCTGTTATTGAGGTAGTCAGAGTGTTTAAACAACACAACATGGGAGGATTTCAGCCAGAGATCCGTCTGAGGTCTCGTTCAATGATCTGGCAAAGTGTTCGAAGATCTGTGTCCTTGCTTCTGTTCCTGACTAACTACAGTTGATCTGAACAACAGTGCGTCTGATTGGTCGGTTCTGGTTTTCGCCCAATCCTGCAGCTGGGTCCCACCCAAGTATTGTTTATTCCTCGTCTTCAAAGAGCCTCCGCTCTCATCTTAAGCCATGCTGTCCACAGTTGCTAGTGACTGCCAGCCCTACCCCTCTGTCCTACCCCTCTGCCCTACCCCTCTGCCCTACCCCTCTGCCCTACCCCTCTGTCTCTCCCACCTCCCCCCTCTCTCTCTCTCTGCCTTGCCAGCCCTACCCCTCTGTCTCTCCCACCTCCCCCCCCCTCTCTCTCTCTCTCTGCCTTTTTCGTATTTCATCTCCCCCTCTCCTTCCCTCGCTCTAGTAATAACTCCCTCTCCCGCCATACCTTTCTCTTCCCCTTAATCTCTCCCTCCCTTCATCTCTATCTCTACAGCTCTCTCTCTCTCCCTCACTCATCTCAGGCCAAGTGGGTGAGGGTGTAAACAAATGACAGCGGTTCCTTTCTGTGCAACAAGGAGAGCAGGCTCTGAGCCAGAGCTCCTCAGTCCCTCTTATCATCCTGGCATCGCCGTCTCTGTGTTTGAACGGTGTGAGAGGAAATAACGCTCCACAACATCGTCCTCATCCTGGTACTTAACTGCCTCTTAAGTGGACGAAACGCCACCTATCATCCAATCAGCACTTTTAGAGGAGAATGAAGGGGGCAGCCTTGAGAAGCTAGTTACCACAAGAATGATGTTTACTCCACAGTCTGAAGAGCGTGTAGAGAATTTCCTTCGTGTTCTTGGTTAAACGTCTCTTATTACACGTTTTTCCCTTGCCTGTTTACCTCAGAAGTCCAACTACACTTTGCCAGAAGACCAATCTACTCATGACAAATATATAAATATAAATATAATATATATAATATAAATAAATGTGGGCAAACTTTCACTCATGTTTTGTTTGTTTCTTTTTGGCGATTCCTTCCCTAACCGCCCGCTCCCTCTCTCCAATCTGCGCCTCCTCTCGCCTCCTCCCTCCTCCCTCCCTCGTCGGCTTGGCAGCGCCGGTCAGCCGTTTTGGCAGCGCCGGTGCTAGCCGAACAGAAGGGTGAAAGAATGGAAGCGGCCAGATTGCGGAGTGCCAGACTTGTGCCAAGCTTGGATAGAGCGCTGATGCTATTATGGCTAATGAGTCTTAGTGGTGTTGTGGTTAATGGCAGCCAAGTGTGGCCTGTTCGGTTGCAGGCTTGCTGTGCTTAAATGGCATTGTTACACTATCTTGCCAGCATGGTAGCTGTTGTGTTGTGTTGTGTTGGTATGGCATTGTTACACTATCTTGCCAGCATGGTAGCTGTTGTGCTGTGCTTAAATGGCATTGTTACACTATCTTGCCAGCATGGTAGCTGTTGTGTGGTGTTGGTAGGGCATTGTTACACTATCTTGCCAGCATGGTAGCTGTTGTGTGGTGTTGGTAGGGCATTGTTACACTATCATTCCAGTGTGGTAGCTGTTGTATGTGGGGTTGGCATTGTTACACATCTTGCCAGCAATGGTAGCTGTTTTTGCTGTGCTTAAATGGCATGTTACACTATCTTCCAGCATGTAGCTTGTGTTGCTGTCTTAAATGGCATTTTACACTATCTTCCTGCATGGTAGCTGTTTGATTGTGTTGTAGGGCATTACATATCTTCCAGCATCGGTAGTGTGGTTGGTGGTGTATGGCATTGTTACACACTTTGCCAGATTGTAGCGTTGTTTAGCTGTGTAAATGGCATGTTACACTATCTTGCCTGAACTGTAGCAGTTGTGATTGTGTGGTAGGCATTGTACACATCGTGCCAGCTGGTAGCAGTTGTTTGTGTTGGTATGGCATTGACACTATCTTGCCAGAGGTAGCAGTTGGGTTGTGTTTGGCATTGTTACACATCTTTGCCAGCCGTGTAGCTGTTGTATTTGTGTTGGTGGTGTTTATGGCATAACTGTTACACTATCTTGCCCAGCATGGTAGGCAGTTGTTGTTGTGTTGTGTTGTGTTGGTATGGCATTGTTAAGCTAGTAAATAAATTAGTTGCAGTCTAGTTTGCCCCACTGTGACTTGCTCTCATAGTAGATATTACATTGAAGTCGATTTAGTCATATTTTTATTTAGTTACTGTCAAGAGACTTATCTGGGCATGTTGGTCCACTATGAGTCAATATCATTTAGATCCGTCTCACTGTATAAAAACACTGTTTCTGTCTTGTATTACACCACATACAATCACCCTCGCTAACTCGTGTTGAATTAAATTCACATCATTGATCCCAGATATAATTAAACCGTTCTGTTTACACAGCGTGTGGAATTACAGACAAAAAACGAGTGAAAAATAGACACAAACTCAACGATAATCCTACTCACAAGTATCACAAAAAAGAATCTGTTGTTAATGTCTACCAACCTCGTTGCTTCAGGGTAATACATTATGCAGAGACACAAGCCTTTTGCTGCCTTTTGCTTTTTCATGAACCTTTACAGCAGTGAAGCTCTGTCTTCTTCTGTCATATGCCTCAGCAACGAAGACCACTGGTGTATCTCTCCCCTCTCTCTGTCTCTCTGTCTCTCTCTGTTGTTTCTCTCTCTGTCTGTCCTCTCTTGTCCTCTCCTCTCTCGTTCTCTCTGTCTCTCTCTGTCTCTCTCTCTGTCTGTCGATCTCTCTCTCTCTCCTCTTCTCCTCTGTCTCTCTCTGCTATCTCTCTCGCTCTCTCCCTCTCTCTCCCTCTCCTCCCTCTCTCTCCCTCTCCCCTCCTCTCTCTCGTCTGTCTACTTCTCTCTCTGTCTCTCTCTCTCTCTCGTCTCCCTCTCTCCTCTCTCCCTCTTCTCTCTCTCCCTCCTCTTCCCTCTCTCTCCCTCTCTCGCTCTCTCTCTCTCTCTCTCCTCTCGCTGTCTCTCTCTGTTCTATCTCTCTCTCTCTCTCTCTTCTCCCCTCTCCTCCCTCTCTCTCCTCTCTCGCTCTCTCTTGCTCTCTCTCTCCTGTCTCTTCTCTGTCTCTCTGTCTCCCTCTCTCTCTCTCTCCCCCTCTCTCTCTCTCCCTCTCTCTCCCTCTCTCTCCCTCCTCTCTCCCTCCTCTCCTCTCCCCCTTCTCGCCTCCCTCTCTCTCTCTCTCTCCTCTCTCTCTCTCTCCTCACACCACACACACACCGGCAATACACTATACACACTCACACACACACACCTATATATACACTATACACTCACCTATGTATGCATTATTAAGTACCAGCCTAACACATACACATACAGCACAGCCCAACACACACACACGTATATATAAATACACTCACAGACATACACACACACTTTCCCTCAGCATAAATAAACCAGTAGTCTCCCTGTAGCATGTGAAGCGGGCAGAACTTTCGCTCTGTTGCCTGCCAGCCATGACGGCTGCAACTCTCCTCTCATGACCCCAGAAACAGGAAGTAACCACATCACTGGTGAAGAAAACAAACATCAGAAAGAAAACGGCAGCAGGATTCTCTGATGTCTGTCCTTTGTTTGGTGTTAGGTGTGTGTGTGTGTGTGTGTGTATGTGTGTGTGTGTGTGTGTGTGTTAGGGTGATAGTATGTTTACAGTATTTTACTGTCCTGGTAAAAACTGCCTCACACACTGGGAGGTGTCAAGATATTGAATCTTCTCTCTCCTCCCCTTCTTCTCTTCCCTCTCTTCTCTCCTCCCCTCCTCTTCTCTCTCTCCTCTTCTTCTTCTCTTCTCTTCTCTCCCAATCCTCCATTCCCTCCCCCCTCCACACTCTTCCTGCTCCTCCCCACCCCTCCCCTGCTCCTCCCCACCTCCCCTTCTCCGCTCCTGCTCCTCGTCCCTCCCCCCAGTTATCCTGACAGACGAGGAGGTGCAGAGGAAGAAGGACATGATCATGAAGAGGAAGGAGGAGGAGGCTGCACGGGAGGCCCAGAGGCCTCGTCTGAGCGAGGAGCAGAGTCAGGTCATCGCCTCGCTGGTGGAGGCTCATCACAAGACTTACGACGACTCCTACTCTGACTTCAACCGCTTCAGGGTAACACACGCTAAGATACACACACGCTAGGATACGCACAAACACACGCTAAGATACACACACACACGCTAGGATACGCACACACACGCTAGGATACGCACACACACACGCTAGGATACGCACACACACACATGCTAGGATACGCACACACACACGCTAAGATACACACACACACACGCTAAGATACACACACACACACGCTAAGATACACACACACACGCTAGGATACGCACACACACACGCTAAGATACACACACACACGCTAGGATACGCACACACACGCTAGGATACGCACAAACACACGCTAAGATACACACACACGCTAAGATACACACACACACACGCTAGGATACGCACACACACACGCTAAGATACACACACGCTAGGATACGCACAAACACACGCTAAGATACGCACACACACACGCTAAGATACACACACACGCTAAGATACACACACACACGCTAGGATACGCACACACACACGCTAAGATACACACACACACATGCTAAGATACACACACACGCTAGGATACGCACACACACACGCTAAGATACACACACACACGCTAGGATACGCACACACACACGCTAGGATACACACACACACGCTAAGATACACACACACACGCTAAGATACACACACACACGCTAGGATACACACACACACGCTAGGATACACACACACGCTAAGATACACACACACACACGCTAGGATACACACACACACGCTAGGATACACACACACACACGCTAAGATACGCACACACACGCTAGGATACGCACACACACACGCTAAGATACACACACACGCTAGGATACGCACAAACACACGCTAAGATACACACACACGCTAAGATACACACACACACACACACGCTAAGATACACACACACGCTAGGATACGCACAAACACACGCTAAGATACACACACACGCTAAGATACGCACACACGCTAAGATACACACACATTAACACACTGACACTTACAGGCTAAGATACACACACACACTAACACACTGACACTTACAGACTAAGATACACACATACACACTTAGATACACACACACACTCACACGCTTAGATACACACACACACAAACACATTTACACGCTAAGATACACACACACTCACATGCTAAGACATACCAGACATACACTCTAGTCTGACAAACCCATGGTGTCAGACACACATTCCTGTGTGGTCGAAGTGTTAAAGTGTTTGTGCATGTTTCTCTGTGTGTGTGCGTGCGCGTGTCTGTGTGGTGTGTGTGCATGTGTGTGTGTGTGTGTGTCTGTCTGTGTGTGTGTGTGTGTGTGTGCATGTGTGTGTGTGTGTGTGTGTGTGTGTGTGTGTGTGTAGCCCCCAGTGAGGGAGGGTCCAGTAACTCGTAGTGCCAGCCGTGCTGCTTCTCTCCACTCTCTGTCTGACGCCTCCTCCGACTCCTTCAACCACTCTCCAGGTAATACACACTCACACACACACACACACACACACACACACTCACACACACTCACACACACACACACACTCTCCAGGTAACACACACTCACACACACGCACACTCACACACTCACACACACACTCACACACTCTCCACGTAACACTCACACACACACTCACACTCACACACACACACACACACACTCTCTCAGCTAACACACACTCACACACACTCTCCAGCTAACACACACACTTAGTCTCCAGGTAACACGCACTTACACACTCTCTCAGGTAACACACAGCAGATTAGATTCCTCGACATGAAACACTAGTTATCGTTAGAATGAAACTGAAAAAAGTCTCCTATCTGATTGGAAACCAGAGAAACTTTGTTTCCCATCTCTGTCTCCCTCCTCTCTCCCTCATTCTTTCATCCCTCTCTCCAACCCTCTCACCCCTCCCACCCTTTAACTCTCTCTCCCTCCTTCTATTTCTCAACCTCATTCCTTCCTCACTGTCATCCCCACCTCCTCTATCGGTCTCCCCTCTCTCTCCTCACTCTTAATATCTTCCTCCCTCCCCGCCTTTCTAAATGTCATCTTACATTCTCATCTCCCCCCTCTCCCTTCCCTGCCCCCTCTCCCTCCCCCCTCTCCTCCCTCCCCACTCTCTCTCCCTCGACGCCATCAACTAGTCCCTCTCTCTACCCACTGACTCCTCACCACCTCATCCTCGAAACCCGCCCTCACGCTAAACACCAACACACCAACAACAAACACACCTCTCTCATCCACAAAACTCCCACCCTACTCCCTCCCTCCTCATCTCCCTTCATCAACATTCCATCCCAACCCATAATGAAACACACCTCCAGTACAAACAGAACACCCAAACAGACTAAGAGGGGAAATCAAAAACTCCTCCCCCACACCTCTTCCTTACTCCCAGATCCACCAACCGACACCCCTCCACCTCCCTATCCGTACATTTAACAACTCAACATCGACCTCTACCCCTCCAAAACAAATCTCTCCCCCCACTCAACAAAACACCCTGCATCAAAACAACCCGGCCGACACAACAAAACCAACCCGTCTCCCACCCCCTCCTCGCATCCTCACCCCCTCTCACCTCACCACCAACATCCATCCATCCCTCGTCAACCTCTATCCACTCTTCATCCCCACGATTTGCTCCTCCCCACCACACCATCCAAGAAAAACAACCCACAAAGACCAAACCAACACCACGAACCACAACACGCTAATGGCACCCCAAACCCACACCTCATAAACTCTTATGCCGTGAAGCTCCTCTATCCCCTCTCCCTCCCTCCCTATTCTCCTATCTACTCACTCCCCCTCTCGATCCTCTCCCGCCCCTCTCTCACTTCCTCGTTCTCTCCCTCTCTCCTCACCACGATCCTCTAACTCACCGCCCACCCCTCTCCCTCTCCCGTCAGCACCCCTCGGCACTCTTTCTCACCTCACCCCCTCCCGAAGGAGGTCAAGAATGACCTAGACGCCTGAACTTCAGCAGCCTTCTGATGATGTACCAGGACAGTGCTGGAGGCAGTCCAGACTCCAGTGAGGAGCACAGCTCCAAGCTGTCAATGCTGCCTCATCTGGCTGACCTGGTCAGCTACAGCATCCAGAAGGTCATCGGCTTCGCTAAGATGATCCCCGGGTTCAGGTACTGACACACACGCACACACACACACCTGCACACACACACACACACACACTTACACACACGCACTGACACACACTCGCACTCACACACATACACACACTTACACACATGCACTCACACACACTCACTCACATTCACACACACACTCACGCACACATACACACACACTCACACACACACAGTCACACACGCACTCACACACACACTCACATTCACACACACACACACACACACGCACTCACACACACAGACACACTCACACACACGCACACACTCACACACTCACACAGTCACACTCACACACGCACTCACACACACACTCACACATGCACTCACATCTGCTGCAGGCAGGTATGTTAGGGGAGTGTTAGGGGTGAAGTCATCTTTAGTACTACTGAGCCTGGCAGGATTACACGGACCTGTGTGTGTGAGTGTGTGTGTGTGTGTGCGTGAGAGAGAGAGTTTGAGTGTGTGTGTGTGTGAGAGAGAGAGAGAGTTTGAGTGTGTGTGTGTGTGTGTGTGTGTGTGTGTGTGTGTGAGTGTGCGTGAGAGAGAGAGTTTGAGTACGTGTGTGTGTGAGAGAGAGAGAGAGTTTGAGTGTGTGTGTGTGTGTGAGTGTGCGTGAGAGAGAGTTTGAGTGTGTGTGTGTGTGTGTGTGTGCGTGAGAGAGTGTGTGAGTGCATTTTAGGAGTCAGGGTGCAGCACATGCTGTACAGGGCAGTGTAACTTTGTTGTCCTGGTTACCATAGAACCCAGTGTTCGCACTGCTGTTCTCTCCTCCTCTCGCCTGGAACATTCTAGAACACTGAGGCCCCTCTGAACACAGGGGGACTGTGTGTGCAAGTGAGTCAGTGTGTGTGTGTGTGTGTGTGTGTGTGTGTGTGTGTGTGTGTGTGTGTGTGTGTGTGTGTGTGTGTGTGTGTATGTGTGTGTGAGAGAGATGGAGTTTGAGAGAGTGTGTGTGTGAGAGTGTGTGTGTGAGTGTGTGAAAGCGTGAGTGTGCCTGTGTGTATGTATGTGTGTGTGTGTGTGTGAGTTTGTGAGTTTGTGAAAGAGTGAGTGTGCCTGTGAGTGTGTGTGTGTGTGAGAGAGAGAGAGAGTGAGTTTGAGAGTGTGTGTGTGAAAGAGTGTGTGTGAGTGTGTGAAAGAGTGAATGTGTGTGTGTGTGAGAGAGAGAGAGTGAGTTTGAGAGTGTGTGTGAGAGAGTGTGTGTGTATGTGTGTGTGTGTGTGTGTGTGTGTGTGTGTGTGTGTGTGTGTGTGTGTGTGTGTGTGAGTGTGTGTGTGAGTGTGTGTGTGTGTGTGTGTGTCTGTGTGTGACGTAGTGGTAACCATGGTGCTCCCTCAGGACCTTGCATGACAGAAGAAAACAGCCCTTCCAGGGACAGAGAGGAAGGGCATTTATCAAGCAAAACCAAAGTAATAAAGACCCAAAGCTAAACCCCTAGCATAGGGTCATCTACAGAGCCAGGCCCTGTGTCAATGCTGCTCCTCTTAGCCTGATGAAGAGGAGGCGGAGGGGGATGGAGGGATGGGGATGGAGGGAGGGGGGAGGGTCCAGGGTGGAGAGGGGGAGGG
>BROE01000021.1:2053867-2065886 GCA_036571765.1 Plecoglossus altivelis | reverse complement strand
AGAGAGAGAGAGGGTGAGAACGTGGATCTTGTCAGCGATCTCTTTCTCACCGGCGTCTGACCGCACGTCTGGGACGGACGAAAGGGTCATAGGTCAAGAGAAGCTCTCCCTCCCATAGGTCAAGATAAGCTCACCCTCCCATAGGTCAAGAGAAGCTCACCCTCCCATAGGTCAAGAGAAGCTCTCCCTCCCATAGGTCAAGAGAAGCTCTCCCTGCCATAGGTCAAGAGAAGCTCTCCCTCCCATAGGTCAAGAGAAGCTCTCCCTCCCATAGGTCAAGAGAAGCTCTCCCTCCCATAGGTCAAGAGAAGCTCACCCTCCTGTAGGTCAAGAGAAGCTGTGTTCAGACGCAGCAGGAGTGTAACCATGTTTTCTGGCTGCAGATGCACATCAGCACCGCCTTCCTGGGTGGGTACCGACGGTACTATGACCACGACGGGTCGCTCTCAGCTCCCCAGCCACACCACGGCTTACTGTGCCAGTTACTGTGTCAGTTACTGTGTGCAGCACTGTGTCAGCTACTGTGTGCAGCACTGTGTCAGTTACTGTGTGCAGCACTGGGTCAGTTACTGTGTGCAGCACTGGGTCAGTTACTGTGTGCAGCACTGCGTCAGTTACTGTGTCAGTTACTGTGTGCAGCACTGTGTCAGTTACTGTGTGCAGCACTGGGTCAGTTACTGTGTGCAGCACTGTGTCAGTTACTGTGTCAGTTACTGTGTGCAGCACTGTGTCAGTTACTGTGTGCAGCACTGTGTCAGTCACTGTGTGCAGCACTGCGTCAGTGACTGTGTCAGTGACTGTGTCAGTTACTGTGTCAGTCACTGTGTGCTGTGTTTAATTTGAGGGGTTGCTATCTGGATGGGTTTTTAGATCTCTAAGACTCGAATCGGACGGAAGCAGCTAAGGAACACTGCTGAACGCTGAAACAGCAAAACAGCAGGGAGGTTTTCCAGTCAGCTCAGCTTCATGGGGGTTTGATGTCGACACTCTCAAACAAGCTGTGGTCTGCAGACTTCAACCAGCAGCAGGCTCCTACCCTGCCCCTCCCTGCCCCTCCCTGCCCCGATCCCATCGCCCTCCCTGCCGCCTACCTGCTCCCCTCCTGCCCCTCCTGCCATACCTACCCTAGCCACCACCTATGCCAATCACCACGCGCTGAACAGCACACCCGTTTTCCCGTCCCTACATGTGAGTCAGACAACACCAGGAACCAGCGGTAGGTAGTCAGAAGGTGGATGATTCCTCGCGTGCCGCTCACCCATGCCCTACCCTCCTGCCGCGCTAGACAGCCGCTCAGCTGTCCCCCCTCCTCTTTTACAGCCACTTCCTCAGGTTGGCTGCCCTGTAAACCAGAGTGGTTTCGCTACCATTCAGAGACCTCTGTCAGCACACAGGGACATGCACTGTTTACTCTCTGTTTGGTTTTAAAACTGGTCTCTTCTTTGGGGGGTGGCATTTCTGCCTTTGTGCTCTACGTCCTTTTGACGAGGCGACAGTGTTTTGGGGATTGGGGAATGGAGGGAGGAGAGAGGGTGAGAGGGAGGAGAGAGAGAGAGAGAGAGAGAGAGGGAGGAGAGAGAGACTGTGTGTGTGAGGGAGAGAGAGAGTCAGACTAGTGGGGGAGAGAGAGTCAGTGAGTGGGGGAGTCGGGGTACGAGAGATGAGAGAGGGAGGGAGAGAGAGAGGAAGGGAAGAAACCGGCCGGAGATGAACTGCCGATAGCTGCGGTTAAGAGAAGTGTATGAGGAGGCAGGGAGGAGGGAGGGAAGAGGGCACGGATGGGGAAGGGAGGGATGTCGACGGGCGAGTGGCAGGAGATGAGGGACGGGAGAGTAGGGAAGGTGAGGTCGGGGATGAGGACGTGAATCCTGGCAGTTTCAGCCCACGCTTATTCCAAAACGACGTCGCCGAGGGTAGACTGGCTAGACAGGTTCCTACAGGAAGAAGGGTTCATACAGGAGGAAGGGTTCCTACAGGAAGCAGAAGGGTTCCTACAGGAAGAACAGTTCCCACAGGAAGGAGAAGGGTTCCTACAGGAGGAAGGTTCTGTGTTCTACAGCAGGGGTTCCTACAGGAGGAAGGGTTCCCACAGGAAGCAGAAGGGTTCCTACAGGAAGGAGAAGGGTTCCTACAGGAAACAGAAGGGTTCCTACAGGAGGAAGGGTTCCTACAGGAAGCAAAAGGGTTCCTACAGGAAGGAGAAGGGTTCCTACAAGAAGAACAGTTCCCACAGGAAGGAGAAGGGTTCCTACAGGAAGGAGAAGGGTTCCTACAGGAGGTTTTCTCGCACACAGAGGGTCAGGTGTTCCAGACTGGGATCCTCTTTTCTTTTTGTCTTTTGTGTTTTCTGTTCTGCCCTGAGGTGATGCAGGAGACCCTAATGAGCCTATGACATCATTGACAGATCTTCTTTCTGTCTTCCCTCCCTCCCTCTCCCTACCTGTACGATTTTTGCTCTTTTTCATTCTATCCTCGGTCCCTCGGCTGTTCTTTGCACCTACAACGTGCTCGCTCTCGGCGAGGGATTCAGCGACGTTGTCGTCTACCGAGGAACCCAAAAGTTGGAGCCAGGGAACCAGCTCTTCGCGAGCACGTCAGCGCGTACCGCTCATCCGCTCACCCTCTCCCCCCTACCTCTCTCCCTCACTCCCTCCCCTCCACCCTCTCTCCCTCCTCCTCACCCTCACCCTCCTCATCGTGTCACGGGTCTCGCTATTTCCTACACCTACACCTCGGCACATCTCTCTCTCTCGTCTCCCTCACTCCCTCTCCAATACTTACTTCCCTCCATCTCTACTAACCCACATTCATGCTGCTTTTCGGTTTCTCATCCACCGTTCGCTCGTTTTTTCTTCCCCGACGGTTATTAGAAGTCCACCTTCTGGCTCTCTGGTGGCTGTTAAATACCCGACGCCACCTGTCATCAATACACCGCAGGTTTTCACCGATTCTTTTTTTCCTCCCCCGGCCATGATGATGAAGCAGTTCTCCGAGCAGCCATTTTGCAGCGAGAACAAATATCTATCCGTCGCCGGTCGCGGTGCGGGCACGGCGGGCGCAGATGAGAGAGAGAAGAGAGAGAGAGACGAGAGAGAGAGGAGAGAGACGAGAGCTCAGATGAGCCATCATGCTTCACTGCACCGCAGAGAGAGCCTAGATGAGCTAGAGAGCAGATGACGAGCACGATGACAGAGAGAAAACACGAAAGAACCAAGACCGCAGGTGAGAACCACTTTGATGCACTGAGTTTGGTGTCTGGGGTGGTCCTTTCTGAAGTATGCCATGCTACCTCCTGCTTTTGAGAGCTTCTCGCATCTCATTACGCAGACATCTTTCTCATCACTATCCCATATCCCTCTCCCTCTTGCAATGCGTCTAATTATCTCTTTCGCCCAGAGAGAGGGGAGACACGCGCGGTGGGGCTATAGAACCATACTGGGATTAGAGTTTTCTCTCCTGACGTTACTTATTCTCATCAAAGGCCCGGCTGAGTCTAACCCTACATTTTGTTTTGGGAGATTATCAGATGTTGAAAACACACGGTAGCTTTTTACAACTGGAGTATTTTATCTTTTTCTCTCCTTAGAAAGATGCTCATGCTCCTGAGGATCACATGTGCGTGTGTCCAGGTGTGTGTGTGTGTGTCCGCAGGTGGTGTGTTGTGTGGTGTCCCATGGTGTGTGCGTGTGGTCCGGCAGGTGCGTGTGTGTGTCAGGTGTGTGTGGTGTGTCCAGGTTTGTGTGTCCCAGGTGTGTGTGTCTGTTGTGTGTCTGTCTGTCTGTACGTGTGTGTGTGTCCAGGTGTGTGTGCTCCCAGGTGGTGTGTGCATGTGTCCCAGGTGTGTGTGTGTGTGTGTGTCCGCAGGTGTGGTGTGGCTCCCAAGGTGTGTGTGTGTGTCCAAGGGGTGTGTGTCCGCAGTGGTGTGTGTGTGTCCACAGGTGTGTGTGTCCCAGGTGTGCGTGTGAAGTCTGCGTTCAATCTCGCGAGAGCGGCCTATTACGCCACCTAGGGAGACTCATGGGTCTGGCCTTGCTTGACCATCTCCACGATAGGCAAAAACTAGAGGTGTGTCTGTGTGATTGGTATCCCTTAGTGTGTTCGTGATCATGCTGTTGTGTGCTTGAGTTGTGTGTAGTCAGGTATGTGTGTGATGTGTATATGATGTGTATGTGTGTGTCTGCTGCGTTGACAAGAGTTGAGTACACTGTGGTGGTATTGTGATTTATCATATGTCTGTAGTCTGTGTGTCGTGGGTCCTGTTGGTTTTTGTGTGCAGGATCCAGTAAACAGAGTAAGTGGAGAGAGCTGTCTAACGCCTACGTTACTAAGACCCGGCTTGTCTTAATATGGCCAAACTAGTCCTCTCTCTCGGCTGTCTCTAATCTGCTAGCCGTCTCCTCTGTCTGCCTCTTCTATCTTTCTGCACTCTCTCGTGATGCGGTTGTCTGGTCTGGTCCTGGCTTCTGAGATGATGTGTGCAAGTCTGAATATGTAGTATCTAGTACTGTGTCCTGCCTCTCTCTCTCCAAAATTATCTTCATTGCTGTTTCCCATGCGCTCTCCGCGTAACCATTCTGGACCACAATACTGTAAGTTTGGCGCTGCAAATTCTGGCTCAGAGGTGGATCTGCCCTCGCGCCTAAAATTGATCAAATGAGATCTGTCGTGCTCTCTCAATGCGTGGCCTCGTCTCGTGGTGATGGTACGAATGGAGGAGCCATCTGACTCTCGAGGTCTAGTCGCCGCGTACTCTCTGATCAGGGTGGGTCTGCCTGGCGCTAGTCGGCGTGGCGGTGACGGGTTGCGTCTAGCGGTGGTCGTGGGGTGGGGTGCGACGTCTGAAGAATCAATATCAGTGTACTTGTCCCTGCGTAGATTTAACTACCTGTGCTTGCCCTTCTCTGTCCTGGCTCTGCTCCTGTTGTTCTCTGTCCCTTCTGCTAGCCTGTCAACTGGCCACAGTCGTCCCATGTATTGTATAGATCCTTAGGTCTCAATTCTCATGATTCTTGCTCTTGTCTGTTTAGTTTCGTCTGCCGTATCTGCTAATCAAGTCTCGTGGTCTCGACGAGATGAGCTCCCGCCTACCGTGCTCTCTCTGCCTCTGGCTCGCTGCTCCTCTCTCTGCTCTGTCCTGCCTCTTCTCTGCTTTCGGTCTGGGAGCCCCTGCCTCTCTTCTGTCGTCTGTCCGTTCATCTGTATGTCTGTCTGCCTCTCTCTGTCTCTCTGCCAAGGATCTGAGCAGTCGCTCCTACCCAGGCTCGACGACAGGTGTTCGGCGTCCTCTGCGCTGGCCTCACCTGCTCCCTCACTTTTTCCACGCACCCTCTACCAATGAGTCACCTCTGGTTCTGTTACTACTTGACACGCTACAGAGGAAAACATTGTGTGCGTTACGATCCACACCACAGCCTCTGTGTGTGATCCCGCTGATGATGTCAGGGTGTGTGCGCTGTGGAGAGTAGACATCGAGCCCCACAGCACAACACAGGCAGCTGCAGAGAGAGAGAGAGAGAGAGAGAGAGAGAGAAGAGGAGGGATGAAGAGAGAGAGAGAGGGAGAGAGAGAGAGAAGGCGACTGAAGAGAGACACGAGGGGGAGGAGGAGAGAGATGACAGAGGAGAGGAGAAGAGACGACAGAGCGGGAGAGAGAGAGAGAGTAGGGACTGAAAGAGGAGACAGCAGGAGGGAGACGAGAGAGAGAGAGAGGGATGCAGAGAGAGGACCGAGGACGAGGAGGAGAGAGAGAGACAGAGAGGGATGAAGAGAGACAGAGGAGGGGGAGAGCAGGAGAAAAGGAGGAGAGGTTTAACCGGAAGGAGGGTGAGGTTGTGGGGTGCCAAGGAGGAGATACAGAGAGGGATGTGACGGGTATGGTTGGTGGACGGGTGCACTTGTTAGTTCACACACGCAGCACGAGTAGTGCGTTGAGATGAGAAAGCAGAAACGCACGTAGTAGCACGAATGACGAAGAGGAAAGGAGCGCAATGGAACGACACGCAGACGAGAAACGGAGCACGTGGGGGAGCAGAAGGAGACAGAGAGGAGGCACGGGAGGATGGGATGAGCACAAGAAGACGTACAGAGGAACGTGGTTAGGGAGGGGAGGGTGGGGAGAATTGGCTGGCAGCGAAAAGGAAGAGGGAGGGGAAGGTGGTGGTGCAGAGGGAGTACCGGCTTTAATTTACACTTTCTGTACTACTGAACACTCTAAATTCCCTGTATTTCTAATCGCAAGCACAATGCGGAGCTTTAATCGCATGTATCATCTTAGCGTATTACCTCGGATTGTTATATACTTGCATTCAAAGAATCTACTAGCTGAAAAATGCATAAGGTGTATATAAATGTAGATCGAAACTCAGAAGCACAAGCAGTAATATGCACGAAAATTTTAAATAGTCACGCGTGTACAACACAAAGAAAAGGAAAAGAAAGAGAATTTGTTCAAAAGAAACGTATTTTGAATCTGTGACCTCTCACCCACCACACAAGGCCTCCACTACTGACCCCCACCCATGCAGAGGTTGTTAAAGCTGTATCATTCGTATAATTCCTCTCACTCCTCCTCCTTCCTCTCCTCCAGCATCCCTTCCTGTCCTGCAGGCGAAGGAGAACGCAGGAGACGAGAAGGAGAGGAGGAGGAAGACTAACCGGCAACCCAAAAAAAAAAGGGAATGTAAAAACCCGAAGGGTTCTGGCCAGCTGTTTGAGCTCGCCAATGAGGGTAGCAGAATCCAGCGGAGATATAACAAACGATACAAAGCAGTAGGAGGAGGAGTAAGTAGCAGAGAGACGAGGGAGACGAGAGTGAGAGAATAACGGACACCAGAGAGAGGTGTGAAAATGCACTACAGAGACGGTTTACTGCGCTCCGCCATGTATGGGTAATGAAAAGACACGACGAATTTGTAGAGAGATAGAAAACTGAAATGTTGCCGCGCAAGGCTTAAAGCAGATAAGAGGAGAGAGAGAGACATAAGAGACAAGACACAGAGAGAGAGAGCAAGTGAGAGACACAGAGACAGACAGAGGAGAGAGTAGAGAGAGAACCACAAGAGCAGAGTGGCGCAGCACGAAGTAGATGACGACGAAGGGAAGGGAGGGAGGAGAGAAGACCAGGAGTAACAGTAGCAGAGGAGGTCGAGACATTATAGACAGAGAGAGAGGAGAGCATGAAAGAGAGAGAAGGGTGAGAGACAGGGAGAGAAAGAAAAGAGCATGAGAGGGAGAGGCAGAGAGAAAGAAAGAAATAGAGAGACAGAGAGAGACAAACATAGACAGAGAGAGAGAGAGAGAGAGACAGAGACAGAGAAAGACCAGATAGATAGAAGCGGAGAGACAGACGACGACAGAGAAAGAGAGACATAGCAGACAGAAGAGGGAGACACTACGAGACAGACAGAAAAGAGAGAGCAAGAGACATAGAGAGCAGACAGAGAGAGAGACATAGTACATCATAGACAGGAGAGGAGAGAGACAGCAGAGACACAGACAGACACCAGGTCTGAAGAGAGCACGAGCCACCCTGAGCAGAGAGAGAGCATGAGAGAAAAGAGAGAGAGAAACCTCTTCACATCCCCGGTGCTCAGCTTCAGGACAGATCGAGAAGAGCTAAGAACAAGGGGAACGCATACGAGAGCAATGAAAGCTGGATAGAAAGCAGCCGTGGCATGGTCAATAGGACTATTATCCCGCGGTTGAAGTCGTGTCTGAAGGAAAGTTACGTTTTTACGGTGGCCGCAAGTGTTATGCTGAGCTTCTGCGTGTCGTAAGCGACTCATTAGTGACTAGAAAGAAGTTTACCTGGGTATATTGTGTGTGAGGTGTGAGTTTTACGTGTGCGTTGTGCGAGTATGTGTGTGTGTGTGTGTGTGCTAGATGCATGTGTGTGAGTTATGTGGTGTGCGGTCTGGGAGGAGTACTCCACGTGTTTTGTGTGTGTGTGTGTGTGCGCGAGTCTACGTGTGTGTGTGTGTGTGAGTGCTGTGCCTGTGTAGTGTGTGTGTGTGTGTGTTGATGTATCTCTGTGAGTGTGTTGTGTGTGAGAATGTTGTGTGTGTGAGTGTGTAAATGTGTGTGAGTGAGTGTCGTGTGTGTGTGTCGTGAGTGGGGGTGGTGAGGTGAATTTGGGTGATAGAGTGTGTGATGATAGAGCTATGTGGTTGACAGGGTCGGTGTGTCTGTGTGTGTGTGGTTGAGTGGGCTGAGTGTTGAAGTGTGTGTGTGTTGTGTGAAAGTGTGTGTGTGGGTGAGTGTCGATGTGGCTTCGTGGTGTGAGTGGTGCTGCTAGTGTGTGTTGTGAGGAGCTGAGTGTGTGTAGTTCAGTGTGTGATCTGTTGACAGGTGTGTATGGAGTGGTTGTCCTGGTGTTGGCATGTATATGTGTGCGATAAGTTGTTTGAATGTGTACGTTCCGTGGTACTGACACCACGTGCTATTTACGACTGCTGTGCATCTCATAGTGTATAGGTAGGCATCAGGGTAGCGCTGGTACTGCACCTATTTCGTACATGGGATATCCCTAATTCTCTACTATAGAGAAGGTGAGATTGTAAGTTCTCGTCCCTCTGCCTTGAGCGAGCCCCCGTCTACAGATCGCACGAGAGGTTGTGGGCGGCCGGTCGCTCGTTGCCTTTAGTTCACCACTCCAGTGGGGCACAGTCGGCGGCAGTTGAGAGAGGAGGAGGCGCAGTGATGACAAGAATGTACAGAAGGGGGAGAGGAGGAAGGAGGAACGAGGAGAGAGAGAGAGGCAGAGAAAAAGAAAATCAGGGAGAGAGAGAGAGGCAAGCTTATGCTCATAGTAGGGATGGACGAAAATGGATACTAGCGAGAAGGGGAGAGGAGCCACCTGTTAAGAGAAGCTGCAAGGATGGGAAATGGGACGAGGCAAGAAGGCTGAGAGGCCTTGAAACTAGCTTAGCTAGAGACAAGAGGTAGAGACAAGTGAGATGAATAAGGAGAGATGAAAAGAGTTATCGCGAACGAGGGCGGGGATGGGATTTTGTTCGCGCTTACGCAGGACATGGGCCGGGAGAGGGTGCGAGGAGAGAGAATGGAGAGGTTGATAACTGCTAATTAAAGGGGAGCGCGTCGAGGAGTAGAAGAGAGAAGCGTGGGAGAGTGGCGTGTTAAAGAGCAGTCGACGGATACCTGACGACCGAGAGGGGAGAGCAGAAGGGGAGGAGGGGAGAGAGAGCGGCGAGAGAGAGGCGGGCGGGAAGAAGAAGGGGCGGTTGGGTCAGTAGGCGGGAGGGGAGAGAAGGCATCAGTAACTAGAAGAGGAACGTGAAATATGTAAACTGTAACAAAAACAAACACGGTCAGAAAATAACGAGTGGCTCTTCAGTCTGTGAAGGGAAAGGGGGAGGGAGAGAGGGGAGAGGGGGAGGGGAGGGGAGAGAGGGGCGGGGAGAGAGAGGGGGAGAGGGGGGATGGAGAGAGGGGGAGAGGGATGATTTCAGTTTGTTTTCTTGATCTCTTCTTTTTGTCATTTTAAGGTCTCTCCTGAGCCCTGCTGTTCGGCCATTTTGAAGCCAAGCTTTAATCTCCGTATAAGACTTTTGTTCCCTCCGAGCCCCCCGCCGGAAGTCAGGCGTTAAGACAAAGACATGTTTACACTAACGACCCACCAAGTCTTTCAGACCGGAGACAAACACTGGGGGGAGACGTCAATAGAATTTAACATTTTGACATTTTTTTCCCACATGCTCTCAAAACCAATATTGACCCAGCTCCCCTGCCAAGAACCCTTTAGTCCTCAGACTGGTTCCTTACAAACGCAGACCATGCATCCTGAGCCACAGGCATCCAGTCAAGGGGAGAGGGCAACAATGCTTCCCCCAGGATGGTGCTCTCCCGCTGGGCTGGGAGAGTGGCCAGTGTCCTGGTCTCAAGCTGGTCCACGGAAGCCGGCTGTATGAAAGACCTGACGCCTTCCCGCCCGGTTTAATGATTCCGTCTGAGCGGGGTGATTGTGCCGGTATCTCGGACCCTGCTGGTCGGCGAAGCGGACAAGAGGAATGGCGTCGGCAGGGGTGCTCGCATGTACGTAGCGGGCATCGTTTCTCAAAGGCCACATTACAATCAATTAGACCTTAATGAGTAGACTGGACTTGTAACCTGATGCTCCGGGGTGGTAGTGTGGAGCACACCCAGCTGGGGACCAACACATCAATAACCTCTGAAATAACTTGGAGAACGGAGGCTTGGGGAACAGCAGGGGGGGTGGAGAGGTTGGAGAGGTTGTGAAGGGAGAGGGGGGAGAGGGGGGAGGCGAGGGAGGTGAGGCGAGGCGAGGGTGAGTGGGCTCCACTGTCTGCAAACTTCCAGTTCCACTTCCTCTAAAACACACTCCTCTCTTTTTCTCTCTTCTCCCCCTCTCTCCTCCTTCTCTCTCCCCCCTCTCTCTCCCCCTCTCTTCTCTATCATGTCGCTTACACCCTCCCTCTCTTCACTCTCTATCCCTCTCTCTCCCTCTCTCTCCTCCTTCTCTCTCCCCCCTCTCTCCCCCCCTCTTTTCTCAACCATGTCGCTCACACCCTCCTTCTCTCCCCCTTTCTCCCCCTCTCTCCTCCACATTGTCTCTCACATCCTGTCTCTTCACTCTCTTCCCCTCTCTTCCCCTCTCTCCCCTCCTCTCTCTGTCCCTCTCTCCCCTCCTCTCTCTCTCCCCCTCTCACTGTCCCTCTCTCCCCTCCTCTCTCTCACCCTCTCTACCCTCCTCTCTCTCCCCTCCTCTCTCTGTCCCTCTCTCCCCTCCTCTCTCTCCCCCTCTCTCTGTCCCTCTCTCCCCTCCTCTCTCTCACCCTCTCTACCCTCCTCTCTCTCCCCCTCTCTCTGTCCCTCTCTCCCCTCCTCTCTCTCTCCCCCTCTCTTCTCTACCTTGTCTCTCACATCCTGTCTATCCTCTTGACTTTCTATTCACTCTTTCTCCTCTCTCTGCTCTCCACTCTCTCCTCTCCTCCTCTCTCTGCTCTCCACTCTCTCCTCTCCTCCTCTCCTCCTCTCTCTGCTCTCCACTCTCTCCTCTCCTCCTCTCTCCTCTCCTCTCTCCTCTCCTCTCCCTCCTCCTCCTCTCCTCTCCTCTCCTTCCCCTCCTCTCCTCTCCTCTCCTCCTCTCCTCCTCTCCTCTCTCCTCTCTCCTCTCCTCTCCTCTCCTCTCCTCTCCTATCCCAGAAGCCAGCAGCTCTTGACAGAACTGATCTCTTCTGGGAAAATCAAAGGAACGAGAGCTGCATAGTTACTCTGCCTTGAGATCATCGATTCCTATCGAGCAGGCTGTTAGCTTTAGTGGATCCAAGCGGAAGGTGTGTGTGTGTGTGGGGGGGGGTGTTTGGGGGTGCGGGGGGCGCGTGGAGGCACAGAAATAGGGTTAGAGGATGTTGTGGGGGAGGAGAGCAGGGATGGGGAGGGTGGAGGGTGTTGTGGGGGAGGCGAATAGGGATGGGGAGGGTGGAGGGTGTTGTGGGGGAGGAGAGCAGGGATGGGGAGGGTGGAGGGTGTTGTGGGGGAGTAGACATGAACAGGGGGTACTGAGGTGATACAGGGGTCATGTAGAGAGAGCTAACTAGGGCCCTCAGGGGCCAGCTTTCATAAACATGGCCGTCAGCTGGTTCTCTCCCTCCACTAGGAAGACAATGTGAAAAAACGTGTGCGTTTGTCTGTATGTTTATGAAGGGGTCAACCAGGGGTGTTTTAAATGTGTATGAGATTAAAAGAAAGAGAAAGAGAGTTTGTGTGTGAGTGAGTGAGTGTGTGTGTGTGTGTGTGTGTGTGTGTGTGTGTGTGTGTGACAGATTGTGGATGACTGTGTGTGAGGGAGTAATTGTGTGTGTGTGCGCGCATGCAGGTACATGTGTAGGTTTGTGTGTCTGTGTGAGAGAGAGAGGGAGAGGAGGGTGTGAGGAGAGGGTGAGGAGCGGGTGAGGAGCGGGTGAGGAAAGGGTGAGGAGAGGGTGAGGAGCGGGTGAGGAGGGGTGAGGAGAGAGTGACGAGAGGGTGAGGAGAGGGTGAG
>BROE01000021.1:2030691-2053367 GCA_036571765.1 Plecoglossus altivelis | reverse complement strand
GTGTGTGTGTGTGTGTGTGTGTGTGTGTGTGTGCGGTCTCCTCAGAATGGCTTTGCTCTGGTGAGACCTCCTGGGCACCACGCAGATCACTCCAACCCCATGTGAGTACAGCTTTGTGTGTGTAAGGAATCTGTCCGTGTATAGAGTGTGTATAGTGTGTTTGTGTGTGTCTCTGTGTGAATAGACTGTTTGTATCAGGAGGTATCTATAGAGTGAGTGTGTATGTATAGAGTGAGTGTGTATGTATAGAGTGTGTGTGTATCTGTGTGTGTATAGACTGTGTGTGTATTTGTATATGTATAGAGTGTGTGTGTGTGTGTCCCTGTGTGCGTATAGAGTGTGTGTGTATCTGTGTGCGTATAGAGTGTGTGAGTGTATCTGTGTGCGTATAGAGTGTGTGTGTATCTGTGTGCGTATAGAGTGTGTGTGTATCTGTGGGCGTATAGAGTGTGTGTGTATCTGTGTGCGTATAGAGTGCGTGTGTATCTGTGTGCGTATAGTGTGTGCGTATCTGTGTGCGTATAGAGTGTGTGTGTATCTGTGTGCGTGTAGTGTGTGTGTTTTAACCACAGTAATCTGTGGTAGCTGCAGTGTCAGCAGCCTGTCATAGTAGAGAGATGTATGGACAAAGATGAGAAGATGGATTCATCTCGTTAGTTCTCCCTTTTTAGGATGATAAACTCTTCGTACTCCCCTCTCTCCTCCTCTCCTCCCCCTTCTCTCTTCTCCCCCCTTTCCGCCCCTCTCCTCCCCCCCTTCTCCCCCCCTCTCCCCCTTCTCCTCCCCACTTCTCCTCCCCCCCTCTCTCTTTTTCTTTCTCTCTCTCCCCTTTCCCCCCCTCTCTTCCTCTCCTCCCCTCCTCTCTCCCCCTCTCCTCCCCTCCCTCCCCGCCTCTCTCCCTCTCCCTCCCCTCCTCCCGGCCTCTCTCCCTCTCCTCCCCTCTCTCTCTCTCTCCCTCCTCACCCCGCCTCTCCCCCCTTCCTCCCCTCTCTCTCTCCCCCTCCTCCCCTCTCTCTCTCTCCCCCTCTCCTCCCCTCTCTCTCCATCAGGGGCTTCTGCTACTTTAACTCGGTTGCCATAGCAGCCAGACAGCTGCAGCAGAAGCTGAGTGCCAGTAAGATCCTCATAGTGGACTGGGTAAGAACCTACTAGAACCATGGAACCTGGACCTGTAGAACTTAGAACCTAGTACACCAAACCACAACACACGGCAGTAGTTTGGACCTTGTGAGCCACCATAGGTGACCACTGACCTCTCCATCTGTTGCTAGGATGTTCACCATGGCAACGGGACTCAGGAAGTGTTTTACAATGACCCCAGTGTGCTGTACATCTCCCTCCATCGCTATGACGACGGCAAGTTTTTCCCAGGGAGTGGTGGGCCGGCTGAGGTGAGTGACATCATCAACATCATTGAGTTTTTAGATGGGGAGAGAGAGACAGGGAGAGAGAGACAGGGAGGAGGTGGGGGGAGGTGGTGGGGGGAGGGAGAGAGAAGACAGGGGAAGATGAGAGAGGATATAGGTAGGAGAGAGAGACAGCGAGAGAGAGACAGGGGGAGAGAGAGACAGGGAAGAGAAAGACATGGATGAGAGAAGACGGGAGAGAGAACAGGGAGAGAGAGACAGGGAGAGAGAGACAGGGAGAGAGAGACAGGGTGAGAGAGCGAGAGACCCACTGTGAATGAGACACAGACTCCCTGGTGATAATGCAACCTGTGACCCTGGTGTGTGTGTGTGTGGTGTGTGTGTGTGTGTGTGTGTGTGTGTGTGTATGTGTGCGTGCGCAGGTGGGCTCCGGGGCAGGGGAAGGCTTCAACGTGAACATAGCCTGGACAGGAGGACTGGACCCCCCAATGGGAGATGCAGAATACCTGGCTGCATTCAGGTAGCACACACACACACACACACACACACACGTACACACACACACACACACACACATGCACATACCACACACACGTACACACACACCTACCACATACAGACATACACATACCATACACGTACACACATGCACATACCATACACAGACATACACACATACATACCACACGCACACACATACCACACACACGTACACACACACCTACAATACACAGACATACACACACATACCACACGCACACACATACCACACACACGTACACACACACCTACAATACACAGACATACACACACATACCAACATACCACACACACAGATGTACACACACACACACATACCATACACACATGCTACACACAGACATACACACACACATACCACACACCACACACATACACAGACACACATTCACCAAACACACACACACACAGCCTGTACTACTTGGTGTGTGTGTTTGGCTCTAAGTGTTAGATGAAACGTGTCTAGGTTAGCTTGTATTAAACAATAAGTTAACCTCAACCATTTCCCCTTATTAAGAAAGATGACCACACACACGCACAGTAAGGGAGGAACGTCACACACACACGTACACACACACACGTACACACACACGTACACACACACGTACACACACACGTACACACACGCATACACTTGCAACAGAGACACACCCCTCCTCTCCCTCCTCTCCCTCCCTTCTTTCCCTCCCTCCTCTCCCTCCCTCCCTCCCTCCTCTCCCTCCCTCCCTCTCTTTCTGATTGATCTTAATGGGCTCCCTCTCTGTCTGTAACTGTTTGGGGGAGGGGGAGGAAGAGGAGGGGGAGGAAGAGGAGGGGAGCAGTTTATTGGTCTACAAGGGAGGTGGGATGGTTTTTTTGCGGTGAGGTGTGTGTGTTGGCAGGAGGGGGGGGGTGATATGTGAAGTCTGTGTGTTTATGCTTGTGTAAGCTGCTATGGGTGTGTGTATTCCTGCTAGTGTGTCTGTGTGTGCAGCGACAACTGCCTGTGTGTAGGCATGTGTGTGTGTGTATCCATGTGTGTGTGTGTGTGTGTGTCTGCATCCATGCTTCTGTGTGTGTGTGCGTGAAAGAGATTGAGAGTGTGTGAGAGAGACAAATAGAGAGTGTGTGTGTGTGTCTTCATCCATGCTTGTGTGTGTGTGTGTATGTAGATGTGTGTGTCTGCATCCATGCTTGTGCCGTGTGTGTGTCCGGTGTTTGTGTGTGTTAGATTGTATGTGGTCTGATCCATGCGTGTGTGTGTGTGTGTGTGTGTGTGTGTGTGTGTGTGTGTGTGTGTGTGTGTGTGTGTCAGGGTATGGCTGGAGGAATCTGCAGTCAGGATAATGAGGGGTAATGGATCCCAGATGGGGTGTGTGTGTGTGTCAGGGCTGTGAGGAGAGTGACAAGCTCCTAACTAGAAACAGATTTCACCATGGAGCCTTTGAACTGAGGAGAGCCAGAGAGTCTACCCCCTCTGTCCTGGACCTAGCATAGCCCTAGCATAGCCCTAGCGTAGCCCTAGTATAGACCTAGCGTAGCCCTAGCATAGCCCTAGCATAGACCTAGCATAGAACCATCATAGACCTAGCATAGCCCTAGCATAGCCCTAGCATAGACCTAGTATAGACCTAGCATAGCCCTAGCATAGACCTAGTATAGACCTAGTATAGAGCTAGCATAGTCCTGTCCTAGACCTAGCATAGCCCTAGCATAGACCTGTCCTGGACATAGCATAGCCCAAGTGTAGCCCTGTCCTGGACGTAGCATAGACCAAGTGTAGCCCTGTCCTGGACCTAGCATAGCCCTAGCATAGCCCTGTCCTGGACCTAGCATAGCCCTGTTCTGGAGCTAGCATAGCACTGTCCTACACTTAGCATAGACTTGTCCTAGAACAATTCTGGCCTAGCACTATCCTACACTATCTACTATCTTGCCTGTACTTGAAGACTGTTCCATTGTATGTGTTTAAGGGCCTGGAGGAACGTATCAACAACACAGTGAAAACTAACGTGTGTGTGTCTGTGTGTCTGTGTGTGCGTGCGTGTGTGTGTGCGTGCGTGCGTGCGTGGGTGTGTATGTGTGCGTGTGTGTGTGTGTGTGTGCATCCTCCAGGACGGTGGTGATGCCCATAGCTCAGGAGTTCTCCCCTGACATGGTGTTGGTGTCGTCTGGGTTTGACGCTGCAGAGGGACACCCTGCACCCCTGGGAGGGTACCTGGTCACACCCCGATGTACGCCCCTTACACACACACACACACACACAAGACGCACACACACACTCACACATGCACATACACACCATCATCGTCATCACACACCTCCAGGTGTGCATCTTCTCACACCAGGAGTTTACAGTTCATCTCGTTCACACTTCCTGTTAGATTCAACTTGTAATTGATTCGTTCTACTCTTCCTGCTCCCCTCCTCCCCTCCTCCCACTGCTCTCCTCTCACTCCTCTCCTCCCCTCCTCTCCTCCCCTCCCTCCCACTCCTCTCCACTCTCCTCCCTTCCCACTGCTCTCCTCCTCCTCCCTCTCCTCCCCTCCCTCCTCCACTTCCTCCCCACTGCTCTTCTCTCACTCCTTCCTCCCCTCCTCTCCTCCCTCCTCCCACTTCCTCCTCACCTCGCCCTTCCTCCCCACTGCTCTCTCCCTCCTCCCACTCCTTTCTCACTCCCCTCCTCCCACTCCTCTCACTCCCCTCCTCCCACTGCTCTCCTCCCCTCCTCCCCTCTTCCCACTCCCCTCCTCCCACTGCTCTCCTCCCCTCCTCCCTCTCCCCTCCTCCCACTCCCCTCCTCCCACTCCTCTCCTCTCACTCCTCTCCTCCTCTCCTCTTCGCTCCTCTCTGCAAACTCTTGATGAGATTGAAATGGCTGACCATCCTCCCTATGGATGTGACCATGTGTGTGCTTGGCAGGTTTTGGGTTCCTGACCTGTCAGCTGATGGGGCTGGCTGGGGGTAGGGTGGTGTTGGCCCTGGAGGGGGGTCACGACCTCACTGCCATCTGTGACGCTTCTGAGGCCTGCGTTAGCGCCCTGCTGGGGGAGGAGGTGAGGGGGCACACCGCACCCTGCTGGGGGACGGGGCTGAGGGGCGGGGCTGGGGGGCGGGGCTGGGATCTGGGCAGGGCTGGTGTACTTGGGGGACATCCATTTTATTTTGTTAAAATGCTGTGGAAGCATGTAATCTCATGTGGTGATCTCTCTCTTTTCTTCATCTTTTCCACCTCCTCTATCCTCCTCCTCTCCCGTTCTCCTCCTCCCCTCGCTCCTCCTCTCCTCCTTTCTCCTACTCCTCCTCTTCTCCTCCTCTCCTCGTCCCCTCTCCTCCTCTCGCTCCTCCTCCTCCTCCTCTCCTCCTTTCTCCTACTCCTCATCTCCTCCTCTCCTTGTCCCCTCTCGCTCCTCCTCTCCTCCTTTCTCCTACTCCTCCTCCTCCTCTCCTCGTCCCCTCTTCTCCTCCTCTCGCTCCTTATTTCCCAGGAGCCCCTACCAGAGGAAGTATTACTCCGGAAGCCCAATCTTAATGGGGTCCGCTCACTTCAGAGAGTCCTACACACCCATGGTACGTCTCTACCTCCTCTACCTCCTCTACCTCCTCTCTCTCTACCTCCTCTCTCTCTACCTCCTCTCTCTACCTCCTCTGTCTCTACCTCCTCTGTCTCTACCTCCTCTACCTCCTCTGTCTCTACCTCCTCTCTTCTCATCATCTCCCTCTATTCCTCTGTCTCTACCTCCTCTCTCTACCTCCTCTCTCTACCTCCTCTACCTCCTCTGTCTCTACCTCCTCTCTCTACCTCCTCTGTCTCTACCTCCTCTCTCTACCTCCATTACCTCCTCTGTCTCTACCTCCTCTACCTCCTCTGTCTCTACCTCCTCTCTCTCTCTACCTCCTCTCTCTCTCTACCTCCTCTCTCTAACCTCCTCTTCTCTCTACCTCCTCTCTCTTTCTACCTCCTCTCTCTCTAGCTACTTGCTGTCTCTCTCTCTGATTCTCTCTCTTTGCCTCCCTCCCCATCCCTCATTCTGACCTCTCTGTCTTCCTCTCGCATCCATCAACAATTATGTATATATTATATATATTTAATGTGTGATTAGGTGTGTGATTGTGTGTGTGTGATTCGCACGTAAGGATTTTCTGGGATCAGATCATTAGCCACGCCTAACAGCAGATTTTGGCGACACAACAAGCACTGACGCATACAAGGGCACATCATTTGGTCTCCTTCTCACACGTACACACACGCACTGAGCATCGGGTTTGCCGCAAAAGAAGACAGTCACACCCTCACCCAATGGGTCCTGCTCTCCATTCCATCGATTCGACTTCTGCCGTACCTTTCATCTCTCCCTCATTATTGCATCTTTCGCTCTTATGGCTGATTACGATTCCTGTACTCTTTCGCCTTTTCCCTCCTCTTCGCCTCCTATACCGCGGTCTTCTCCTTACCGCTTCAGCATTTGCTGACTTCTCTTTCTGATATGATCTTAACCTTATGAGGATATAGCTCGTACCTCTCTGTCTGTAACTCTTGATAATTGGTTGTGTGCAAAGGGGGAGGAAGAGGAGGGGGAGGAAGAGGAGGGGAGCAGTTTATTGGTCTACAAGGGAGGTGGGATGGTTTTTTTGCGGTGAGGTGTGTGTGTTGGCAGGAGGGGGGGTGATATGTGGAATCTGTGTGTTTATGCTTGTGTAAGCTGCTATGGGTGTGTGTATTCCTGCTAGTGTGTCTGTGTGTGTGTTTTTTTTTTTTTTTTTTGTGTTTTTTTTGTGTTTGTGTGTGTGTATCCATGTGTGTGTGTGTGTGTGTGTCTGCATCCATGCTTCTCTGTGTGTGCATGTGTACATTTGTGTGTGTGTGTGTGTGTGTGTGTCTTCATCCATGCTTGTGTGTGTGTGTGTATGTAGATGTGTGTGTCTGCATCCATGCTTGTGCGTGTGTGTGTCCGTGTGTGTGTGTGTGTAGATGTATGTGTCTGCATCCATGCGTGTGTGTGTGTGTGTGTGTGTGTGTGGTGTGTGTGTGTGTGTGTGTGTGTGTGTGTGTGTGTGTCAGGGTATGGCTGGAGGAATCTGCAGTCAGGATAATGAGGGGTAATGGATCCCAGATGGGGTGTGTGTGTGTGTCAGGGCTGTGAGGAGAGTGACAAGCTCCTAACTAGAAACAGATTTCACCATGGAGCCTTTGAACTGAGGAGAGCCAGAGAGTCTACCCCCTCTGTCCTGGACCTAGCATAGCCCTAGCATAGCCCTAGCGTAGCCCTAGCGTAGCCCTAGTATAGCCCTAGTATAGACCTAGCATAGACCTAGCGTAGCCCTAGCATAGCCCTAGCATAGACCTAGCATAGAACCATCATAGACCTAGCATAGCCCTAGCATAGCCCTAGCATAGACCTAGTATAGACCTAGCATAGCCCTAGCATAGACCTAGTATAGACCTAGTATAGAGCTAGCATAGTCCTGTCCTAGACCTAGCATAGCCCTAGCATAGACCTGTCCTGGACATAGCATAGCCCAAGTGTAGCCCTGTCCTGGACGTAGCATAGACCAAGTGTAGCCCTGTCCTGGACCTAGCATAGCCCTAGCATAGCCCTGTCCTGGACCTAGCATAGCCCTGTTCTGGAGCTAGCATAGCACTGTCCTACACTTAGCATAGACTTGTCCTAGAACAATTCTGGCCTAGCACTATCCTACACTATCTACTATCTTGCCTGTACTTGAAGACTGTTCCATTGTATGTGTTTAAGGGCCTGGAGGAACGTATCAACAACACAGTGAAAACTAACGTGTGTGTGTGTGTGTGTCTGTGTGTGCGTGCGTGTGTGTGTGCGTGCGTGTGTGTGTGTGTGTGTGTGTGTGTGCGCATCCTCCAGGACGGTGGTGATGCCCATAGCTCAGGAGTTCTCCCCTGACATGGTGTTGGTGTCGTCTGGGTTTGACGCTGCAGAGGGACACCCTGCACCCCTGGGAGGGTACCTGGTCACACCCCCGATGTACGCCCTAACACACACACACCACACACACAGACGGCACACACACATCTACACATGCACATACACACCATCATCGTCATCACACACCTCCAGGTGTGCATCTTCTCACACCAGGAGTTTACAGTTCATCTCGTTCACACTTCCTGTTAGATTCAACTTGTAATTGATTCGTTCTACTCTTCCCACTTCCCGCTCCTCCCCTCCTCTCCACTGGCTCTCCTCTCACTGCCTCTCCTCCCTACCTCTCTCCTCCTCCCACTCTCTCCTCTCACTCCCTCCTTCCCACTGCTCTCCTCCCCTCCTCTCCTCCTCCCCTCCCCTCCTCCACTCCTCCCACTGCTCTCCTCTCACTCGCTTCCTCCTCCTCTCTCCCCTTCTCCCACTCCTCTCCACTCCTCCTCCCCCTGCTCTCCTCCCCTCCTCCACTCCTCTCACTCCCCTCTCCCACTCCTCTCACATCCCTCCTCCCACTGCTCTCCTCCCCTCCTCCCCTCTTTCCCACTCCCCCTCCTCCGACTCTCTCCTCGCCCTCTCCCTCTTCCCTCCTCCACTCCTCCTCACCACTCCTCCTGCCTCTCACTCCTCTCCTCCTCTCCTCTTCGCTCCTCTCTGCAAACTCTTGATGAGATTGAAATGGCTGACCATCCTCCCTATGGATGTGACCATGTGTGTGCTTGGCAGGTTTTGGGTTCCTGACCTGTCAGCTGATGGGGCTGGCTGGGGGTAGGGTGGTGTTGGCCCTGGAGGGGGGTCACGACCTCACTGCCATCTGTGACGCTTCTGAGGCCTGCGTTAGCGCCCTGCTGGGGGAGGAGGTGAGGGGGCACACCGCACCCTGCTGGGGGACGGGGCTGAGGGGCGGGGCTGGGGGGCGGGGCTGGGATCTGGGCAGGGCTGGTGTACTTGGGGGACATCCATTTTATTTTGTTAAAATGCTGTGGAAGCATGTAATCTCATGTGGTGATCTCTCTCTTTTCTTCATCTTTTCCAACCTCTCTTCCTCCTTCCTCTTCCCGTTCTCTCCTCCCGCTCGCTCTCTCTCCCTCCTTTCTCCTACTCCTCCTCTTCTCCTCCTCTCCTCGTCCCTTCGCCTCCTCCCTCGCTCCTCCTCCTCCTCCTCTTCCTCCTTTCTCCTACTCTCATCTCCCTCCTCCTTTCTCCTTGTCCCCTTCGCTCCTCCTCTCCTCCTTTCTCCTACTCCTCCTCTCCTCGTCCTCTCCTCCTCCTCCCACCATCCCTTATTTCCCAGGAGCCCCTACCAGAGGAAGTATTACTCCGGAAGCCCAATCTTAATGGGGTCCGCTCACTTCAGAGAGTCCTACACACCCATGGTACGTCTTTCTACCTTTCCTTAACCTCCTCTACCTCCTCTCTCTCTACCTCCTCTCTCTCTACCTCCTCTCTCTACCTCCTCTGTCTCTACCTCCTCTGTCTCTACCTCCTCTACCTCCTCTGTCTCTACCTCCTCTCTCTACCTCCTCTACCTCCTCTGTCTCTACCTCCTCTCTCTACCCTCTCTCCTACTGTCCTCTACTCTTCTGTCTCTACCTCCTCTCTCTACCGTCTCTGTCTCTACCTCCTCTCTCTACCTCCATTACCTCCTCTGTCTCTACCTCCTCTACGCCTTCCTCTGTCTTCTCTCCTTCTTCTCTCTCTACTCCTTCTCATCTCTCTACCTCTCTCTCTCTACCTCCTCTCTCTCTCTACCTCCTCTCTCTCTCTACCTCCTCTCTCTCTAGCTACTTGCTGTCTCTCTCTCTGATTCTCTCTCTTTGCCTCCCTCCCCATCCCTCATTCTGCCTCTCTGTCTCTCTCGCTCCATCACATATATGTATATATATATATATATGTGTGTGTGTGTGTGTGTGTGTGTGTGTGTGCGTGTGTGTGTGCGAGCAGGACAGTACTGGCCGTGTCTGCGGGCTAGCAGTAGCAGTGTGGGTCTGTCCTTTCTGGAGGCTCAGAGAACAGCATGTGAGGAGACGGATGCTGTCAACGCCCTGGCCTCTCTCTCTGTCGGGGTCCTCACCAGCAAGAGGTACACACACGGATACACACACACACACACACACAGAGATACACACACACACACAGAGGTACACACACACACAGATATACACACTCACAGACACACACAGATATACACACTCACACACACACACACACACACAGGTACACACACACAGATATACACACTCACAGACACACCCAGATATACAACACTCAACCACCACACACACACACACGTACACACACACACACACACACAGATATACACACTCACACACACAAACAAACACACAGACACACACACAAACAAACACACAGACACACACACATACACAGAGGTACACACACACACATATATACACACTCACAGACACATACAGATACACAGATACACACACAGATACACACACTCACAGACACACACACACACACACACGCTCAAATAGATGCAGACACACACAGAAACACGCACCGTCAGACACGCGTGAGCACACACGCAGGCATAGACAGACGCACGCACAGTTTCTAACACAAATGCTGCCACACAGTCTCGCACAGACAAATACACACGCACAGAGGTACACACACACACACACAGACAAATACACACACACAGAGGTACACACACACACAGATATACACACGCACAGAGGTACACACACACACACAGATATACACACGCACAGAGGTACACACACACACACACACAGACAAATACACACACACAGAGGTACACACACACAGATATACACACGCACAGAGGTACACACACAGATATACACACGCACAGAGGTACACACACACACACACACAGATATACACACGCACAGACTCACGCACATTCCTGCATTGTTCACATAGCTCTCAGCATTACGTAACACGAGCAAGACACACGAGTACACATTCTTGAAACTTTCCTGAACCCTCCACACCCTCCCTGCTGTCTCTGCGTGACTGCAGCTGCAGGCTGTGGACAAACACTGGATCTGTCATGTCAATACCTATAAAACCTCCATATTCTGAGAAGAATAACATTAGAAACATCTACCAACATGGTGATTGTTAGGTTGCTAGTAATGTGTAGTGTTTATAGTTCATTATCTGATGCAGGGAAATATAGACAGTCTTATGTCACGGAAATTATTCTTAGACTATTTAAAAGTATGAATCTTCTATATACCGTCTGAAAACGGACTTTTCTGAATGAAATGTTACCTGTTCGTTGACCGTACGGTCTCTAAACCTTCCTTTCTCCACTTGACTCCGCCCCCAGCCTGTCCGACGAGCCAATGGAGCACGAGGAGGACGCCATGTAGAATATACTGACCAATCACCGTACAGACCTCACATTCACCAAGTCCTTATCCACCAATAGCCTTGCAGTTCCTCTGCTGACCACAGAGTGGGAGGAGCTCTGCCTTAAAAAAAAATTTGTACACAAACACACACACCACATACTTACACTGTGCCTTAGAGAAAGTTCTACAGTACAACACACACACACACCTGACAGCAGACAAGACACACACACACACACACCTGACAGCAGACAACACACACACACACACCTCTGACAGCAGACAAGACACACAACTTCCATACTTGCCTGTGCAGTCATCAGACCAAGCTAAACTAAGACTTGTGTCTCGCGTGTGTGTGATGAGACACCTACTGCTATGAACTGAAGACACTTGGCCCCATTTGATTGCGAAGGACATTGAAGTGCTGAAGTAAGCGGAGCAGAATAGGATTGAAGAAGCTCCGTTTTCACGACCAAGCGAAGCCAATCAGGACTCGTCGGGTAACCGTGACGACGAGCGAGCGCGAGAACGGCGACTTCTTCTTCTGTCCTCCTGGTGTTACGTTCCTGCGCTCCGCTCTGAGGAAACGGGTTGGGAAGAAAAACAGGATCAGAACCAGACACAACATGGCCGCTCCTGTGATCAGATCAGGACTTTCTGACCCTGTGATCAGGACTATCTACTTCTGTGATCAGGACTATCTACTCCTGTGATCAGGACTACTGCTCCTGTGATCAGGACTATCTACTCCTGTGATCAGGACTATTTACTCCTGTGATCAGGACTACTGCTCCTGTGATCAGGACTATCTACTCCTGTGATCAGGACTACTGCTCCTGTGATCAGGACTACTGCTCCTGTGATCAGGACTATCTGCTCCTGTGATCAGGATTATCTGACCCTGTGATCAGGACTATTTACTCCTGTTATCAGGACTATCTGACCCTGTGATCAGGACTACTGCTTCTGTGATCAGACTAGGATTATCTGATTCTGTGATCAGACTAGGATTATCTGATCCTGTGATCAGGACTATCCACTCCTGTGATCAGACTAGGACTACTGCTCCTGTGATCAGACTAGGACTATCTGACCCTGTGATCAGGACTATTTACTCCAGTGATCAGATCAGGATGAAATCTGGAGGCCTCCACACCTCGTCCTCCTCTGTCTAACAGAAGTTCAAATTCGTTACTGAAGCTAAACATTCTTGGGAGGCCTGGAGGAACAGGAACCTGGCTACAGAGCCAGCCAATGATGTCACTAACACTCAGTAAAACCACTAAAGAAGACAGGAGATGAGGAGAGGAAGAGAAGAAGAAGAAGAAAAGGAGGAGATGGATGTGTTGTTTTGTAGAGAACCAGCCCGTGATGTTTTGCACTGTCTATTCTGTAATGTGAACCATGAGGTAATCTAAAACTCTGGGAATAGAAAAGATCACGTTTATTTAATGATCTTTTTGGACTTTGGATGGCAGGATTTTAAGACTGTGTTCATTCGTCCACTTACATTCAGCAATGACCTGTACGTTCCGTCTGTCAAGGCCTGCATGGAAATAGGGCTATTTTTACAGAACAAAGTGCTTTTGTAAATAGGTTTATTTTTTATTTTTATGAAATATGTTTTGCTCCAGATTTAGTGAGGTTTAGCACAGGTTTCTCTTTCCACATCACAAGTGTCTTAGCTATAAAACACACACACACATGCAAAACACACTTAACAATGTATTGCTAGTGACAATGCTGGAGACCAAAACACATGAAGGTTTTTGCTGTGTCGTGGATATTAAACACACGCTCATATTAACAGTATAGTACGAGTGAAGGTTTGCTGTGTTGAGACTGAAACAGAGACAGCCATCGCAAGTTTGCTGTGTTTCTGTCAACCATTTCACTTTCTCAGCCGCTCGGTTCCACAGTTGGTTACTTTGAGGACCAGGATAACTGTTCCTAATCCTTAAGGACTTGGTTACTTTGAGGACCAGGATAACTGTTCCTACTCCTTAAGAACTTGGTTACTTTGAGGACCAGGATAACTGTTTCTAATCCTTAAGGACTTGGTTACTTTGAGGACCAGGATAACTGTTTCTAATCCTTAAGGACTTGGTTCCTTGAGGACCAGGATAACTGTTTCTAATCCTTAAGGACTTGGTTACTTTGAGGACCAGGATAACTGTTCCTAATCCTTAAGGACTTGGTTACTTTGAGGACCAGGATAACTGTTCCTAATCCTTAAGGACTTTGATGCACTTAATGAAGATCGCCCCAAAGAAATATACGTTTAGTTGTCTGTGTCTTCGATAGGACCAGTGTGGATTCTGCTCCACTTTGATGGCGTTTGTGTTCTGTCTACTTCTGTTTCCATGTTAACTGTTTGTACTTAAAAGATGTTTGGGTGTTTTTGTTCTTTTTTGACATTGACTGAGTCTAGGTTGACCATATCTACGTTCCTCGTGTCTGTGTCAGCTGTCTTGTTGCTGTCATCCATGTTGTCTATGACCATCATCGTTCTTCTGCGATGGGACCATTGTCTATACTGCTTTATCTGGATCTATGTGGTTCAATATCTCTGCGTTGACCGTGTTCGTCTGGGACCAGCATTAAAACATGGCGTCTTAAATCCCCTTCCTCTTATGAACTCTGAAGAGAAGACAAACTGTATCTCCCTCCACTATGAAGTATAAGGGGCTCATATGTTAAGTAGTGACTTGGGGTCTGTTTGACACCCCTCTGAATACTGTTTTGAACTCCTCCACTTCCTCATGAAGCAAAGCCTTGTCGACGTAGACACAGCCTTTGTTTCGTGTGACCTACGACCTACGGTAACCGTGGTGACCGTGCTAAGGAGTGGTGTAGCCCTGTGTGTGTTTTCTACTATACTCTGCTCCGATCACTGTGGACAGCTAAGAAGTGTGTGTGCGTGCGCGCCTGCCTGTTTGTGTGTGCGCATGCGTGTGTGAATGCGTGCATGTGTGTGTGTGCCTGCGTGCATGCGTGTGCCTGCGTGTGCGTGTGTGTTTGTGTGCGTACGTGTGTGTGTGTGTGTGTGTGTGCGTGTGCGTGTGTGTTTGTGTGCGTACGTGTGTGTGTGTGTGTGTGTGTGCGTGTGTGTGTGTGGTGTGTGTGTGTGCGTGTGTGCGTGCGTGTGTGTGTGTGTTGCCTTCAGGACCCTGGGCTTTGTTGGCCTTTCGGACTACAAGTTTCTGCTGTTCATAGAAGTACATTGAAGTAACAAACTGCAGACTCCTTTCAAGTGCAAGTGTATTGGAAGACCAAGAAAGGAAGTATTTGCCTGTGTGTATGTGTGTGTGTGTGTGTGTGTGTGTGTGTGTGTACATGTGTGTGTGTGTGTGTGTGTACATGTGTGTATGTGTGTGTACATGTGTGTTTGTGTGTGCTTGTATATGTGTGTGTGTGTGTGTGTACAAGTGTGTTTGTGTGTGTGTGTGTGTACATGTGTGTGTGTGTGTGTGTGTTCAGTACTGTACAAGACTGCTTTGTACAACAGGGAGATTAAAAAGCCCTTGTCATATTTGGCCACAGTGCCTTTGCCTCCTAACAAACTTCCAACTTCTCGTAATTCCTTAATTCAGTATTGATCTGTTGACGTGAGTCACTGTAAATAGATTCTTAAGACCAAATGGCATCACGCATGTGCCTTGCTAATGTACAGCTAAAGAAGTCTCTAACTGTGGTTCAATAACAAGACATGATGTTGAATCTTTCAATCTTTCGATATTATTCACCTGTTTTGTTATGTGATGTCCTCTCTGTGTGTATAGAATGAACATCTTTTTTCTACTGTTTTACTCCTTAATTAAATGAAACATTTGACCTTGTGTCAAGTCTCCTTTTGTTAAGCTTTTATAGAAAAGAGTGAGATTAAAGAGTTTCAAACTGTAACAGAGTCAAATGATTCTAGTATTTATTTCACAGCCCAGATGAACACGTAACATGGTAGACACGGAAAACATGTCATTCAGGTATTCTGTAAAGATGCACTCGCACACCATCAGAACTTCTGGTCTATCAAGACGTCTACAAGCGCATCACAAACGCAACTTTTCTCCCAAAGCTGTTGCCATGTTCGTGTTCCAAAGACTTCTACCTTGTAAGATTTGTTTACACACTTAGTTGTACGTTTATAAAAAGCTTTATACAAAGACCATAGAAGTGCCACACTTCACAATTTGCAGCCGGTAAATCGTTTTCGCGAGCGCTCACCGGATGGAGCACGTATGTCACGAAGGATAAGGTTTTAACACAGGTGCACGGGTTCGATTCCAGCCTGGGTCATTTCCTTTACAACCCCCGTCCCCCCCCCTCACTCTCCTACATCTCCTCTCTCTTTCCACTGTCACTTGTATAATAAAGGCAGACGAGAGGGGGGGGGGGAAAACTTGAAACAGTTTTTCGATCCCAAACTAGTTTCTTCTGTCATGATTTAAAGTGCCGTTATCCCAGAGTCAATGACCTGAGTCGTTATGAAATCCTTTCTGTTAGTGATTGGTTTAGTCTGCCTGGTTTGTTCTCTGGGAACAAGCGAGCTTGGCTCTGCTAGGCTAGACAAGAGCAATCAATCACAGATGGAGTTCCAGGGGATTTGGGAGCTGTAAAGGAGGGTGATGTCTTGCATCAGAGTGCCTGATGTTTAGTCTCTTCACCTCCTGGTTCAGGGTCTCATCACCAGTGACATTACTCCTTTGGTACCATCAGTCCTGTACGTAACATTCACGCAGCGTGCACATTGTTTTTGTACCCAAAGCATTGAGATGTTCCACAAGATTCCACAGGATTCCAGAGTTGTTGTTCAAAAGGCTTCTGGCATCCAAGGTTCCAGAGTGTTGGCGACTTCGGAACCCCCGGAACAAACACAGGTGTTCTGGAGCCAGTGGTGATTGGATGACTGAGGGTGAGCCAAACATCTGACCACAACACCAAACAGGACATCCCACTAAGTCTGAAGCCATACTTGAGATTTTCCAACTGCGTTTTTGTGGCTTTCTGTCCCTGTAGGGGGTCGAGGAAGAGGAGGAGAACACCAGGTTCTGTCGTCAGACACGGCCTGGGGTCGATGGTGAAAGCCCGTACGTTTCCATAGTTACGGTTCCCCAAGCTGGAGACACAGGAAGCAATCAAACTATAGGCTGGATCTCTCCCCTCAGCTTGAAGTCGGTCGCTGTGGAGACAAACGGAACATGGAGTCACTTTGATGGAACGTTCTAGAACAGAGCAGGATAGCAGCCTCAGGTCAACACTTCACGCTGTTCCTGGCATCCCACACCTGGTACCATAGAAACCTAGAACCCAGGAACCCTCCCCTGGCCTGCACTGGAACCCTCCCCTGGCCCACTCTAGAACCCCCCCTGGCCCACTCTAGAACCCTCCCCTGGGCCACTCTGGAACCCCCCTGTGGCCCGCTCTGGAACCCCCCTGTGGCCCGCTCTAGAACCCTGGAACCCTGCCCTTGGCCACTCAGGCCTCAGTCACTGGCAACCGAACCTACGCAGTATGGGTCATAGCATAAGACGCCTATATTAATGTTCAAAAAGCTGTGTAAACAAATCGAGTGCCCAAAGAACACTAAAGCAAAAATTACCTCAGAGAGAAGAGAGAGGCAGAAGAGAGGGAGAGAGAGAGTGTGTTTTTGTGTGAGAGAGAGAGAGAATTAGATACAGAGGGAGAGAGAGAGAAAGACCATAGAGATACAGAGAGGACCATAGAGAATACAGAGAAGAGACAAGAAGAGAGAACAGAGAGACCAGTAGAGATAACAAGAGAGAAGAGATACAGAGAGAGAGAGAAACACGTAGAGATACAGAGAGAGAGACTAGAGATACTGAGAAGCAGACAGCGAGAGAGATCAGAGAGAGAGAACAGAGACCTAGAGTACATGAGAGAGAGAGAGAGAGGGAAAGAGAAGAGAAGAGAAAAAAGAAAGAAAACAGAAGGAAAAGAGAGAACGAGAGACTAGAGAGAAGACAGAATAGACAGACAGAGAGACCTAGAGAGAGAGAGAGAGAAGAGAGAGATACGGAAGAGACAGAGAGACAGAGAGACCTAGAGAGAGAGAGACAGAGAGAGAGAAAACAGAGAGAGAGAGAGAAGACAGAGAGAGAGAGAGACAGAGAGAGAGACAAGAGAGAGAGAGAAGATAGAGAGAGACAGAGGGAAACATACAGCTTTGCATGAGTCATAGACATCAGTTCTTGACAACGGTTGGGAAACTCAGGAAACAAGGATGATCTCACCAGTGTAGAAGCAGCCTGCACTGTCTATGTACTCCTATTTTATATACGTTATATCATAAAATAGACCCTCCACACGTTTATATATTTAGCATTCACACGCTATGAATAGCCGCCGCAAAACGTGATTTTCCAGAGTGTTTTGATGACACTATTCCGCTCTACACTGATGCGAGTAAACATTGTCTTGCGTAATCTTATAAAAATCCTTTTGAATTGATTTACTACACATACGCTATAGTTTAATTTAGTGACTTCAAAAGGTAATTTTAGATTAAAAATTCTTCCTATCTACACTATATTTTTTTACAGGCACAATAGGTTAAATGTATCCCTCCGCCAGGTTAAAAACAGGACCTCGATCGTGCGCGTCATCGTCTTTGCTCTTTGAAGACATGTTGGGTTTTCCACCGTTAACCGCGAAAACAAAACCGCCAGTCCGTCTTTAAATCTACTTCCAAGTCTGTGAAGCGGTTACTCGCGCGCCTGAACACACAGCATAACGGGGGGACCGGGTAGGTCTGGGAACACTGGGTGGGGATGGGGTGTGGGAGGGAGACCTACAGCGCACTGGTATAGAGAGAAATATCCACCACAGATTCAAACCTTCTAAATAAATACAGTTTAAGCGCTGATCATCGTAATAGTCCATGTAATCATTTTGAATAATAAGTTAAAAATATATATACAGTGTATATATATATATATATGAGTTTGTATCAAGTAAATATACTTTTAACGAGTCACCTTTCATTCTTTTCCAGAAGAAAGTCACACAGAGATCACAGTTGAGGTCAGTCAAAACGAAGGTTTGAAAGCACCTTATCTATGAGATATCAAAACAAGACCTTCAATGTTGAAGTAACGAACAGACCCTTCATGAAACACGCAATGATTCGGTCATTCTTCAACGAGCACGGTGGTGAAAGCACGTGACGGCAAATCAAGAAAACGTAAGGTTTAAATCTCTTTTACTTTACTTGGTGGCTATGGATAAAAATGTCAGCGAAATGAAAAAATATATATATATTATTGATTATTTTTGTTGCGTTGACCGGCTCGATTGGAGCGTGCCTGTGTCTGTCAGGGACGGCCGGAGCAGTCGCAGACACCTCGTTCACGAGCGCTGGCGGTTTGTGGACGGGACAAGCGGTCGCCTCTCCTTTGATGTTGGTATGATACACGACTTGGAGGAGATGGTTTGTTTTTCTTTCACTCTGCCAACTCGGCCTATCTCGCGCTGCAGACGTAGAGACGCGGATTCTTAAATTAAAGGAAAGCTGCTTCAAAATAGTTTTTTTTTTTTCAAAATATATGAATGGCCTGGTTTTGTTTGTACTAAAGTGAATGTTTGGATTCATATTCCAGAGTTTCCCTACAAGGGATCAACGTTTTTTTTATCATTACCGTTTTCTCTCTCCCTCATCCATCTCTTTCAGTCTCTACCTCATCCTCTCTCCCTCTCTCTTTCTCTCTCTCTCCCTTACCTTCTCTCTCTCACTCACCCTCTTCCTCCTTCTCTCTCCCCCTCTTTTCCTCCCTTTCTCTCAATCCCTTTCTCTCTCTTTCCCTCCCTCTCCCTCCACTCTCCTTCTCTCTCCACCTCTCCTCCCTCCCTGTCCCTCCACTATCCCCTTTCTCCCTCCCTCTCTCACTCCCTCTCTCTCGCTTTCTCTCGCTCTCCCTCTTTCACTCCCCCTCTCTACCTTTTTCTCTCCCTCTCTCACTCTCTCTCTACCTTTCTCTCTCTCTCCCTCTCACTCCCTCTCTCACTCCCTCTCTCTACCTCTCTCTCTATCTCTCACTCCCTCTCTCTCCCTTTCTCTCGCTCTCCCTCTCCCTTTCTCACTCCCTCTCTCTACCTTTCTCTCTCTCTCCCTCTCTCTCCCTTTCTCTCTCACTCCCTCTCTCCCTTTCTCTCTCCCTCTCTCTCTCTTTCTCTCATTTCTTTCTAGGTTTCCTGTCTCACCTTCTGTAACAGTTCACTGGAAGATGCGGGAGGAGAGGACACACAGCAACAGGTTTCAGATGTAAAAAAAGATGATGATGCAGTATGAAGCGATTTGACACATAATGAATCATAAAGAAGCCAAATGAAGCAGTGTGAATCATTGTGAATCATGATGAATCATGATGAATCATGATGAATCATAATGAAGCAGTATGAATCATGATGAATCATGATGAATCATGATGAAGCAGTATGAATCATTGTGAATCATGATGAATCGTGATGAATCATGATGAAGCAGTATGAATCATTGTGAATCATGATGAATCATGATGAAGCAGTATGAAGCGAGATGAATCGTGATGCTGAGAGTGTGGATAGACATACCTGATTCAGGGCAGGTGAAGGGTCAAGTGGAAGCCTGGACAGAGAGGTAGAGCAGGGATCAGAGGTCACGGGTGTCCTGGGAGGAACTGGGGGAGTTGACCAGGGGGGAGGACGTGAGCAGGGGTGAGGAGGTGAGCAGGGGGGAGGAGGTGAGCAGGGGGGAGGAGGGGGCTGGCGCTACGATGGGCAGATGCGCAAAGTTGAGGGTGATTTCAGATGAAGGGCGGCTATGTAACAAGACTGGAAGCGAGTGAGACCAAGTAGCCTAGTGGCTAAAAAGGAGAGCTAGTGGTTAGCAGGTGTGGAGATCGATTGCTAGCAGAAATTACGACTGGCTAGTGGTTAGCAAGGGTAAAGGATTTTGGGGCTAGTGGCTATCAGTCATTTGACGGCTAGCAGACTGATAGCTAGTGATTGTCAGATATGGGAACCAAAGGGACTTAAGGAAAAGGGCTAGCAGATATAGTGGACCGCTAGCGACTGGCTAGTGACAAAGAGAAATGGCCCAATGTTTGTGGCTAGCGAGTAGAGGCAATAATAGTCTAGCACACTGTATGGCGTAGACGGTTGTGCATTAGCTTGAGGCTAATAGCCAACGGCTAAACAAGGGCAGCTAATGGCTAATGACGTTTTAGACCAGGAAAGCTAGCGATCAAAAAACTAGCTGCTAATAGACATGGTAGAAAGACATGGCTCCCTGAAGGCTAGTAAGTAATAGAAAAGGACTGGAGGACGTGCTCATCCCCAGGGATGCTAGCGGCTAGCGACCAGGCAGGCTAACGGCTAGTGGCTAGCGGACATCGTCGACCAGGCCCCTTCCATCCTCCAGACGGAGAAGGCATAGCTCAGTCTCTCGTGAGCCAGGTAGTTGCAGCTGGCCAGCTTGGCGTCCATCTGGTCGCTCTCCAACACCTGGTACAGGAAGTCGATGTAGCGAGACGCCAGTTTGAGGATCTGGATCTTGCTCAGCTTGTCTGACGGCAGCGTGGGGATGATCTTACGCAACGAGGCGAAGGCGTCGTTCAAGGACTGGGTCCTCTGGCGCTCGCGTACGTTAGCGATGACGCGCTGGGCTTGCGGATCTTCCAGAGTGGTTCCTCCTGGCGACAGCGCCAGGGGCAGGGCTGGAGCCGGACCCAAGGATGGAGGACTCTTCTTGGGTCTCTTTGGACCAGAGGGGACCTGGGTCTGGAGAGAGGCACCTTTGGATTTGGGGGTTTTCGCCTTGTCACGCGTTGACACGGCAACGTCCGCCTTCCTGGTGCCGGTGACTCGTTTGCGTGCGCCGCCGCCGGAGGCGATGACAACAGGCGCCGTGGCGACGGTGGCGACGGCAGTGCCCGTTGCCACGACGACAGGGCATGTGTTGGACGGTCTCTCTGGCTCCTCCTCCTCACTTGACGTGGCCCCGCCCTCCTCGGGGAAGTTGACGCTGGCTGCCTCCTCTCGCATCCCGCCTCCCACCCCTCACCTTCTGTCTGTCTCTCTCTGTCTCTCCCCCGCCTCCCTCACCTCACCTTCCGTCTCTCTCTGTCTCTCCCCCCCTCCCACACCTCACCTTCTGTCTCTCTCTGTCTCCCCCCCTCCCACACCTCACCTGTATCTCTGTCTCTTTCAGTCTTTCTCTGTCTTTCTGTCTCTCTGTTTCTCTCTCTCTCTCTGTCTGTGTGTGCGTCTCTCTCTCTGCGTCTCCCTCTGTCTTTCTCTCTCTCAGTATCTCTCTGTCTCTATGTGTTTGTCTTTCTCTCTGTCTCTATGTGTTTGTCTTTCTCTCTGTCTCTCTATTCAAATCAACGTCTCTCTATCTCTGTTTCTGTCTGCATCTGTCTTTTCCTCCGTCTCCGTCTCTGTCTGTATCTTTCTGAATCGATTTCTCTCTCTTTCTCCTCAAAGTTCTCGTCTCCCTTCGATCTCCACTCTTGTCACTCTCCTTGTCTCTCTCTCCCACTCTCTTACTTCCCCCTCTCTTCTTCTTATTCTTCTTCTCTCTCTCTTTCTCTCTAAGCTGATGTGAGTGTTAGCTTAGCATAGCCTGTCCGTAAACATTCCAGGTACAGCCTCCGAAGGAAGTGAATGGGCAGATCATTGGGATCCAGTACAGGAAATGTAGTCCATAAATGTAGTCCAGTCCATTGGTATATCAGCGCGTTGGTTCGGTCTGTCTGTCTGCGAAGTGTTTTTGAGTTCCATCTATAGCCACAGTCAACCAGCAAGGCTTTTTAACAGGAGGAGGAGGATGGAACTACATCTCTCCTTCCCATCTGGTTCCCTGATTGGTCCAGATGTGGTTCTCGGGCGTGACCAGGTCAAGAATAACAGGAAGTAGTCGGAGGTGATTGGCGGAGGGTGAAATCGACCAGGCGGAGACTGAGGCATGTGGACCGACCAATCAGATGTGTTCGTGGCGTTTTTTTATGTATTTTTTTTAGAAGTCGTCCAAGTTTATGGGTTCCAGATTTCTTTCAAAACAAGTTGCTAACCACCCCTCCCCCCTTTCCCCTCCTTCCCTGTTTCTCTCTCTCCATCCCTTCATCCTTACTCCCTCTTTTTCTCCTTCTTTCTTTCTCTCACCCTTTCTCTCCATCTCTCTGTTTCTCTCTATCGCTCCTTTCTTCCTACTCTCCCTCTCTCTCTCTCTCTCTTTCTTTCTCCCTCCCTCCCTCCCACCCCTCTCCCTCCCTCTCTCTCTTTCTCTCTCTCTCCTTCTCCCTCTCCCTCCCCTCCCTCTCTCTCTCTCCTTCTCTCTCTCTCTCTCTCTCTCTCTCTCTCTCCATCCTTCCCTCCCTGTCACCACATCTCACCACCATCATCCCCCACTGGATTTGAAAAACAAGGGGAACAGTTGAAAAGGAAAAGGTTTAAATAAAGATTTAAAATGTTTTTCGGGGGGGGGG
>BROE01000021.1:1962595-1975095 GCA_036571765.1 Plecoglossus altivelis | reverse complement strand
GTCTGCTATATCCTCAATACTGTATCATGAGGGTGAAGGGCCTGTAGGGTCTGGGAGGTACAGAAAGTGTGGTGATGTTCTGGGTGAGACAGGAAGTGTGGTGATGTTCTGGGAGGAACAGGAAGTGTGGTGATGTTATGGGTGAGACAGGAAGTGTGGTGATGTTCTGGGAGGAACAGGAAGTGTGGTGATGTTCTGGGTGAGACAGGAAGTGTGGTGATGTTCTGGGTGAGACAGGAAGTGTGGTGATGTTCTGGGTGAGACAGGAAGTGTGATGATGTTCTGGGTGAGAAACAGGAAGTGTGGTGATGACACTCTAAGAAAGCAATAGATGGCAGTGTTGGACTCTGGAGTGTGTAGTCTGCTGCCGTGGTAATCACATCTGATCTGATTATGCCAGCATGGCTTCTGTGTGATTGCTTATATTGATCCCGGCAAATTTTTTAGACCGTTAGCAAACAAGTAAGTACCCTCCCACCCTGCCCCTTCTCATCCTAACCCCCTTACCCTAACACTCCCTCACCCTAACGCCCTTCACCCAAACCCCATTCACTCAAACCCCCTTCACCCAAACCCCCTTCACCCAAACCCCCTCACCCAGACCCCCCCCACCCTGACCCCCTCACCCAGACCCCCTCACCTAAGCCTCACCCAAACCCCCTTCAACCTAACCCCCCTCACCCAAACCCCCTTCAACCTAACCCCCCTCACCCAAACCCCCTCACCCAGACCCCCCCACATAGACACCCCCTTCACCCTTAACCCTTCCACTAACTCCCTCACCCTAACCCCCTTCACCCTAACCCCTTCACCCTAACCCCCTTCACCCTAACCCCCCTTCACCCTAACCCCCTTCACCCTAACCCCCCTCACCCTAACCCCCCTCACCCTAACCCCCCTCACCTGTGGGTTGGTTGTGTATGTATGTACTTGTAGGTGTATGTGTGTTGTTTATGTGTGGTGCTTGCAGGTGTGTGTGTGTTGTTTGTGTGTGTGTGTGTGCTTGCAGGTGTGTGTTGTGTACGTGCTTTCAGATGTGTGTGTGTGTGTGTGTGTGTGTGCTTGAAAGTGTGTGTGTATGTGCTTGCATATGTGTGTGTGTATGTGTGCTTGCAAGTGTGTGTGTGTGCTTGCAAGTGTGTGCTAGCATATGTGTGTGTGTGTGTGTCAGTGTGTGTGTGTGTGTGTGTGTGTGTGTGTGTGTCAGGACAGGGTCGCAACTGTGACAAGAACACTGTCACAGCTTTCCATAAATCCATGTCTGTCATGCTCCACATATGAAACAGCAGTGATGACCACTGTGATTTAACTCTGCTGGCTCACACCCAAGATTAGGAGCGTGAGCGTGCGTGGGCGCGTGTGTGAGTGTGTTTGTGTTTGTGTGTTTTTTTTTTTTGTGTGTTTTTTTTTGTGTGGTGTGTGTGTGCATGATCCACACTGACATGATTTATTGTGACCTGCTCCAAAGAGTGCGACACTTCAGCGAACGGCAAGACAGCAGTTTCTCACACACACACACACACACTGACACACACACTCTGACACACACACACACACTTTGACACACACACACTCTTACAGACACCTACAGACACTCTTACACACTCATATACATACACACAGACACACTTTCTTACACACTCATATACATACACACAACAACACACACACTCTTTACCACAGCTCATATATATAACACATACATTCAGACACACACTCTTACATCACTCAATAATAAACACACACCAACACACCACTTTACACACTCATATATAAACACACACAGACACGTTCACACCTTACACACTCATATATAAACACACACAGAGAACCCACTCTTACACACTCATATATAAACACACACAGAAGACTAACACTCTTACACACTCATCTATAACACACATAACAAAGAGACACACTCTATTACAACAACTCATATATAGAACACCCACAGAGAACACTCTTACACACTCATAATATAAAACACACGACAGAGACACTCTCTAACACACTCATATAAATAAACACACACCAGAGACACACATACACACCCACAGACACACTCTTTACACACTCATATAATAAACACACCAGAGACACAACTCTTACCACTCATATATAAACACACCCAGAGACACACTCTTTACAAGAAATCTCATATATAAAACACACACAGAGACAGCACACTCTTTACACACTCATATATAAACACACACAGAGACACACTCTTACACACTCATATATAAACACACACAGAGACAACACATACACACTCATATATAAACACACCAGAACACCACTCTTACAAACACACACACAGACACACTCTTACACACTCATATATAAACACACACAGAGACACACTCTTACACACTCATATATAAACACACACAGAGACACACTCTTACACACTCATATATAAACACACACAGAGACACACTCTTACACACTCATATATAAACACACACAGAGACACACTCTTACACACTCATATATAAACACACACAGAGACACACTCTTACACACTCATATATAAACACACACAGAGACACACATACACATACAGACACATACATTATATGACCTTCAATCCTCCAACAGTATGTTGACATCCTCTTATTATCCAGAGAAGGTCTGTGTTCTGTGTGTGTGTTTGCCTTTGTGTGAGAGTATTACTTGGTGTGTGTGTGTGTCTGTGCGAGGAGTGTGTGGGTGGCTAGATGTGGTGTGTGTGTGTGTGTGCGAGGCGCGCGTGTGTGGCTAGATATGGTGTGTGTGCGTCTGTGCGAGGAGTGTGTGTGTGGCTAGATGTGGTGTGTGTGTGTGTGTGTATTTGTGTGTGTGTATTTGTGTGTGTGTGTGTATTTGTGTGTGTGTGTGTGTGTGTGTGTATTTGTGTGTGTGTGTCCATCCCTGTCTTAAGCGTTAGGACTCCCAGCCATCTAATGACTGTTAGCCTGTGTGATAGACAGGTGGAGTCAGGAGGACTCTGCCTCCAGTCACGACCTAGTCATGTCAGATGACTGTTAGAGGGAGGGAGGGACAGGGGAGGGTGAGAGAGCGAGAGAGGGGAGGGAGGGAGAGCGAGGGAGGGGAGGGAGGGAGGGAGGGAAGGAGGGTAGGAGAGGGGAGGGACGAAGAGCGGGACAGGGGAGGGTGAGAGAGCAAGAGAGGGGAGGGAGGGAGAGCGAGAGCGAGGGAGGGGAGGGAGAGAGGGAGAAAGAGAGAGGGAGGGAGGGAGAAAGGGAAGGAGAGGGAGAGAGGGGAGGGAAGAAGAGCAAAGAGAGGGGAGAGAGAAGAGAGACGGGAAGAGAGAAGAGAGAGACGGGAGGGAGGGAGAGCGAGGGAGGGGAGGGAGGACGGGAGGGGGGGAGGAAAGGAACGAGGGAGAGCTTAGAGGAGGGGAGAGGGGAAGGAGAAATGAGAAATGAAAAGAACAGCAGAAAAGAGGAAGACAGAGAGTGCTGGAGAGGGATATGGAGAGAGAGAGAGAGAGAAGAGAAGAGAGAAAGAGAGAGAGAGACAAGAGCTCAACTTCCTGTTTAGCTTAGTTCTGTGTTAGCCATATAAAGGTGTTTGCTTATCTCTGAAGTACCCATGTAGTTTAGATCTGTGTGGTGACAGTGTTAACCTAGCTCAGTGTCCGAATCGTGTAGCAGTTTTGAAATAGCTCTTTGTTCTACCCATGTAGCAGTGTTAGCATGGCTCAGCATTCTAGTTGTGTAGCAGTGTTAGCATGGCTCAGTGTCCTAGCTACATAGCAGTGTTAGCATAGCTCAGTGTCCTAGTCGTGTAGCACTGTTAGCATGGCTCAGCGTCCTAGTTGTGTAGCAGTGTTAGCTTGGCTCAGCATTCTAGTTGTGTAGCAGTGTTAGCATGGCTCAGCGTCCTAGTTGTGTAGCAGTGTTAGCTTGGCTCAGCATTCTAGTTGTGTAGCAGTGTTAGCATGGCTCAGCGTCCTAGTTGTGTAGCAGTGTTAGCTTGGCTCAGCATTCTAGTTGTGTAGCAGTGTTAGCATGGCTCAGCGTCCTAGCCACATAGCAGTGTTAGCATGGCTCAGTGTCCTAGTTGTGTAGCAGTGTTAGCTTGGCTCAGCATTATAGTTGTGTAGCAGTGTTAGCATGGCTCAGCGTCCTAGCCACATAGCAGTGTTAGCATGGCTCAGCGTCCTAGCCACATAGCAGTGTTAGCATGGCTCAGCGTCCTAGCCACATAGCAGTGTAAGCTCTGACCCCCTGGCTTTGAAGGGCCTAACAATACTTGTGCTTGTTCGTCCACGCAGCTGGTGTGTTTAACTTGGCAGGCATGTGTGCGGACAGCCACAGGGCAAGAAGGACCCCTCCCAATCTGCGAAGCCCTCCCCCCCCTCCCCCGCTACCCTCTCTCTGGCTCTCTCTTGAGGAGCTCCTGCAGACTCCCAGGGTATCCAGAGGTCCGGCTGCCTCTCCAACTCTCACATCACCGCTACTCTCACAACCTGAGAGCAAGCGAGGAGGGCGTAAGAACGGAGAGAAGAGGGAAGGAAAAGGGAAGAGAGGGGGAGAAGATCAAAGAAGCTACTTGAGAATGAGAGACGTGGTGATAAAAGAGAAGAGAAAAAGAGGAAATTCCAAAAGAGAGATTGAGCAAAATAAAAGAGAGAGAGAAAGAGAGGAAGGAAGGAAGGGGGGGGGCGTTCTTGTGTAAGGATCAATAAACAGCGACCCTGTCTCATCTTCCACTCCCATATTGATTTATCATTCAGTTTCTTCACCTGAATCTAATATGACATCAGTTCCTCCAGCAGGATGTTGAAACTGAAGCGTGTCGGATGTCCTCAAGTCCATGAAGAAACCCTCAACACTGAACGGGGGGGAGGGGGGAGGGGGAGAGGAGGGAGGTGTGGGGGAGGTGGGGGAGGAGGGGGAGGAGGGAAGGAGGAGGGAGGATGGGGGGAGAGGGGGAGGAGGAGGAGAGAGGAGAAGGGGAGGAAGGAGAGGGGGATCAGGAAGGATAGAGAGAGGAAGAGAGAAAGAGAGGAGGGGGGAGGAGGGGGAGGGTGGGGGAGGGCAGGTTCAAGAATGTCACGTTCTAGAACACTATTCTAGACTGGAAAGCGTGGTTCTGTGATGGAAGCATTGTTCTGGAATGACAGCATGGTTCTAGAATAAAAGCACGATTCTGGAATGAAAGCATTGTTGTGGAAACAATGCATTGTTCTAGAATGGTGTCATTGTTCCGGAATGGCGGTCTTGTTCTGGAATGTTCCTGTTGCTTCTGTAGCTGTGCTGTGAGAGAATCAGGGTGTAGCCTGGGTCGCTGAGCCCTGGATTCCTTCGGGATCAGTGAGTCTGGTGTTGTGTGTGTGTGTGGTGTGTGTGTGTGCGTATCATTTCTGGTCAGTTGTGGTGTGTGTGTGTGCGTATGCATGTTCTGGATCAGTGTGTGATTGTGTGGGTGGCTGCGTGTGTGTTGTGTGTGTAGCGTGTTCTGATCAGTGTGGATTGTGTGTGTGTGCGTGTGTGTGTTTATGCGTGTTCTGGATCACTTGGTGTGTCTGTTCTGGATATAGTGTGTGTGTGTGTGTGGAGTTTGTGTGTGTGTCTGTACAACGACCAGACTGTCTTTGTGAGGCCTGGAAATGCAAGTAGAAGAGCCAAATAAACTCTCTCTCTCCCACACACATGCACTTGCTCTGGGCAGGTGTCTCTCACCCTCTCTCGCTCCCTTCCCCAATCTTCTTCCTCTCTCCTGCCCCCTCGCACTTCTCTCTCCCTCTCTCTTTCCCTCCCCCACTCTCCCACTTTCTCCCTCTGCACCCCCTACCCTCTCTGGTCTGGTGTACAAGGCATCTGTCACATCTTGTTAGTGTCTCTACTCTCTGTGTCTGGCAGAGATATGTGTAGGACAAGCTAAGGGACTCTAATGATGATGATGGTGGTACAAGTGAACACACTAATGGCTACAGTAATATCCATGCACACAGTGGCCAGCCTGCCAGCTAGCTAGCCAGCCAATCAGTCAGACAACCAACCAGCCCTCTCATCCATCCATCCAGCCCTCTCATCCATCCACCCAGCCATTCATCCAGCCATCATGGAAGTCTCCCTCCCTCTCAGCAGTCTCCTCTGAGCCAGTCTGCCCTCCTTCCTTCCTTCCTTCCTTCCTTCCTTCCTTCCTTCCTTCGACCCCTCCTTCCTTCCTTCCTCTTCCTTCCTCCATCCTTCGCTTCCTTCCCTATCTTCCAGCCAGCCAGTCTCCCTTTCAGCCAGTCTCCCTTTCAGTCAGTCTCCCAGCCCAGTCTCCCTCCCAGCCAGTCAGTCTCCCTTTCAGCCAGTCTCCCAACCCAGTCTCCCTCCCAGCCAGTCAGTCTCCCAGCCCAGTCACTCTCCCTCCCAGCCAGTCAGTCTCCCTCCGAGCCAGCCCCTACTGTCCTGTCATCACTTGTATCCCTGCGTCCCCCGGTGACCCTCCTCTCCGTGTGTGGAAAGGCCAGGCTTGTCACAAGCGCTTAGGACCCCTCTCCTGTTTCTGAACAGGCACAGACAGGGGCAGCCCTCCCCCTCACGTCTCTCATCCAGTATTCATGCCATGAATCTGGCAGCGCACAGCTTACTTGCTACTCAGATGCTAAATCTCTGGTGTGACATGAATTTACCACAAGTCTGACCTAATAGAGGACAGACAGGAAAGAGGTTATTGTTGGACTGACGTTAAATTATAAAGATGTTATTGTTGGACTGATGTTATATTATGAAGATGTTATTGTTGAACTGTAATCGTACTGTATTAGTTGTTCACTGTGCCTGGTAGTTGATGCGTGGTCACTTTCTGATGTGGTTCCTAAATAGATACCATTCTGAACAATGGCCACCATTTTTTTTTTGTAATACGCACACGTATGCTAAGAGACATGCACATGCTGTTAACACACACATACATACACACACTTTGAATGAAAGCTTCTGCCAAACGAATGAAAACGCCAGGCTAGCATAGACAACATTAGCAGAGAGGAAAGGAAAACCAGCCTTGTTATATCATCTGAATGATAATGTAACTAAATATCATATCGGCTGAATAACAATCGGCGGTGCCGCAAGCGTGGATGTCGCATGGGGGAGTGGGTGCGTGTCTGGGCGAAGGGGCAGGCGAGGGGGGCAGGCGAGGGGGGCCGGGCAGGGGGCTAGGCAAAGGGGGCAGGCGAGGGGGGCAGGCGACGGGGGGGTGGGCAGGCGAGGGGGCAGGCGAGGGGGGCAGGCGATGGGGGCAGGCGACGGGGGGCAGGCGATGGGGGCAGGCGACGGGGGGCAGGCGATGGGAGGCAGGCGAGGGGGGCAGGCGAAGGGGGCCAGGGCGGCATGTAATTGATTCAGTCTAGCGGGCCGTGAGAGGCCTCTGCTGGAGGCTGTGGCCAGCCTCTACTGGAGGCTAGCCTTCTAACTTGACGAGGCTGTGGCCAGCCTCTACTGGAGTCCTGAGTCCTCTGTTACCTCTCTGGCCTCAAACGCCAAGGAATCGTCATCGGCCTCCATTGCCCCAACAGCCTCCAATACCCCACCAGCTTCTAATACCCTACCAGCTTCTAATACCCCACCAGCCTCTAATACCCCACCAGCTTCTAATACCCTACCAGCTTCTAATACCCCACCAGCCTCTAATACCCCACCAGCTTCTAATACTCCACCAGCCTCTAATACCCCACTAGCCTCCAATACCCCACCAGCTTCTAATACTCCACCAGCCTCTAATACCCTACCAGCTTCTAATACCCCACCAGCCTCTAATACCCTACCAGCTTCTAATACCCCACTAGCCTCCATACACTACCAGCCTCCAATACCTCAGCAGCCTCTAATATATCCCTCTCCCCCCCAGCTCCCAGGTCTGTGTGATTGTAGGTCAGACAGTTTGTGTAGGATGAAAACTGCATCTCCCTGGCGACCCAGCACATTATGTTTCAGTTATAATAAAGACACAGAACCCAGAAGGGCAGAGCAAGGAGATAGTGTACTCAGTGAATGGGAGATGTGGTTATGGTTGTTGTAGTCCTAGACGTAATTGTAGTCGTCATCGCTCGACTTGGAAGGTGAGGTAGAGAGAGCTGTGTGTGTCATCATCTCTCCCTCCCCTCCTTCCACACCCTCTCCCTTATCCCCTCCCCTCTCCTGCCCCTCTCGCCATACCCCTCCTCCTCCTCACTCCCTCCTCCCTTCCCCTCACTCCTCTCCCTTGCCCCTCGTTCTCTCCCTCCCCTCCTTCCCCCCTTCCTCTCTCTCCTCGCCCCTCCCCTTCTTCCCTCGCTCCCTCCCTCTCTTCCTCTCCCTCTCTCCTCCCCTCCCTCTCTTCCTCCCCCCTCCTCTCCTCTCCCCTCCAGCCCGTTCACCCACAGGAGCCACCCCTGAACCAGCTAATTCAATGACAATTCCTAATCGAAATAGAAAACACACCGTTGGTTAAACAAAACCCAACTCAATGTGCCTGTCCAATATTCCTGGGTATCGGGAAACTATTCACAACGGGTTTTCAATAAGTGACAAAGCCTTCAGAGGCTTGAAACAGAACAGTGAGAAACAACTAACCCCCACCAACATACATCTCAGTGGGTGACTGGTCCAGCCGCGTGATAAAGAAGGAGGAACGGATGAGAAGTGGATGAGATGAAGAATGATGAAGAATAGGGAGATCAATAGGGTAGATGATAGAACAGAGATGAGGAAAACATGAGGTGAAGAGAGAGAATAATGATAGAGGAGAGAATCAGTTGAGAGGATGATGATGATCATGAGTAGATGATGCCGAAGATCAGAGGTGATATATGAGAAGAACAACCAATGACGAGAACATCGAGGTATAGTGATGATGAGTCATGAGGAATCGCGGGGATGATAGAGATAAGAGGATGAGAGAGATGATGGTGAAATTATGAGATATATAGAGAAGATGAAGATAAAGAAATAGTGCCTTTTTCATAGACCTGTGTTGTATTCTCCACCTTTTCACCAGGCTGACAGCAACACAGAACAGCTTCAGTCCAAGTCTCTCTTTTACAATCACTTTCCCTGGTGCTATTCAATACAGCACTTTTCTTTGTTCGTTACTGAAGACAACGCGGAGGGAACAAAGCAAGAAAAAAATCAAAGGACAAGAGGAGAAGAGAGAGAGAGAGAAGAGACAGGGAAGAGAGAGAGAGAGAGAGGAGAGAGAGGACAGGAAGAGAAGTCGAAGACGAGACCACAAAGGAGAGGGAGGAGAGTAAGAGAGATGAAATAGATCGCCCAAGACAAGAGACAGGGAGAGAGAGAGACAATAGAGAGAGACAGCGATGAGTAGACGGAGAAGAGAGAGAAACCATGCGAGAGAGACAGGAAAGAAGAAGTACACGAGAGCGAGAAGAGTGAGAGAGAGAAGAGAGAAGAAGAAGACTCCAGAGAGAGAGTAGATAGAGAGGAGAGATACAGAGAAGAGATGTAGAGAGACATACAGGGGGAAGAGAGAACAGGGAGAGAGAGGAGAGAGAGAGAAGTGAAGGAAGGATACCCGACCAGAGACACGAACTAAGAGAGACCCAGAGAGAGAGAGGAAGAGCACAGGGCAACAGACAGGATGAGAGAGAAAGAGAAGATGACGAGAGAAAAGAACATAGAGAAAAAAGAGAAAGAAGAGATATCATAAAAAAGAATGGGATTTATTATTGCTTGATGGGGAAAATAGAAGGCCCCCATTCCCGCAATCACACTTAATAACACACTCCCAGTTGCGTTGCTGCAGATTGGAGAGAATAAGACGTTGCATGGTCTGTCACCACGCCAAGGAAGCAGCAATTGTACCAACTCCTCTTCCAACCACAATGGGCTATTTGCTGGTTCGAAACGAATGTTTTCCCATTAATATTCCCCCGCCCGATTGTTGGGGCTCTGGGAGGGAGAGGGAAAGAGAAAAGAGAGAGAGGAAGAGAAGAAATGGAAGAGAGGAAGGGAGAGGGAGAGGGATGAGAGATGAGAGAAGGAGGGATGAGAGAGATGAGAGAGAGAGCGATAGGCACGTTAATAGTTTCCGATAGATGGACACTTTAAAAAACCTTGCTGACCTCCATTCATGAGATGGAGTACATACAGCATTCTATAGCGAAACTTCAGGCTAAATAACGCAACGCAGACACACACACACACACCACAACATCACACCCACACGCAAACAACCACACCCACACACACACACAGCCACACACAACACACACTACACACTCACACACAGTACACTCACACAGTACACACAGACATGTCCTTCACACAGTACACACAGACATGTCCTTCACACAGTACACACAGACATGTCCTTCACACAGTACACACAGACATGTCCTTCACACAGTACACACAGACACACCTACACACAAACACACACTTGACCAACACACACCTCACACACACCACACACATACATACATACACACACAAAGAAAAGACAAAAACACACACAAGCACCCAGTCATACACACGTAAAATCTATCTTTCACACGTGTACACACACACTACACACAGATACACACAGCACCGTAACACACAAACACACTCACCAACACAATACCACATACAACCAACACACCCTCTCCAGCACGAGTCTCCGTGGTATACTCAATTGAACGCTATTATATTCAGAAAAATAGGAACTCAAAGGAGTGATGTCCCAAAAGCTCCCCCTCTCGCCTCCCATCCTCCTTCCCTCTGTCTCTCTCCATCTCTCATTCCTCTCTGGTCCCATCCTTCCCCCCCTCTCTGTCTCTCCATTCCCTTTCCTCACTGTCTTTTCCACTCTTCCTCTCCCCTCCCATCTCCTTCTCCCCCTCTCATCTCCTTCCCTCTCCCCCATCTCCTCCCCCCTCCTTGCTCTCCGATTCTCTTCCCCCCTCTCCGTCCCCATCTTCTTCCCCTCCTGTCTCCCATTCTCTTCCGCTCCTCTGCTCCCATCGTCTCTTCCCCCCGCCCTGTCGCTGCCAGCTCTTCCCTCTCTACTGTCCCATTCTCTTCTCCCCTCCTGTCTCCATTCTTCCCCCCTCCGGCTCATCCCCCCTCTCTCTCTATCTCTTTCCCCTCCATCGTTCCTCATCTCTCTTTCCTCTCTCTTCTCCATCCTCTCCCCGCCTACTCTCCTCTCACTCCTTTCCTCTCCGTCTCACCCTTCCCCCCTGGTCTCCATCTTCTCCTCCCTCCTGGCTCTCCATCTCTTCCTCCGTCCCTGTCCCATCCCTTCCCCCCTCGCCTCTCCGACCCTCCCCTCTCTCTCCTCTCTCCATCTCTTCTCCCCCCTCCCATCACTCTCCCTCTCCTGCTCTCCACTCCGTCTCCCCCCTGCCCATCCTCTCCTCCCCGCTTTTTCCATCTCCTTCCCCCCCCGTCTCCTCTCTTTCCCCTCTCCTTCCTCCACTCCTCTCCTCCGTCTGCTCTCCATCTCGTTCCCCCTCCTCTGTCCTCCCACTTCCGCCCCTCTCTCCATCTTTTCCCCTCTCTCTCTCTTTTTTTTTCTTTCTTTCTTTCTTTCTATTTCTTTTTCTTTTTCTCTCTTTTTTTCTTTCTCTTTCTCTCTATTGTTCTCTTTCTCTTTTTCTGTCTTTTTCTCTCTTTGTCTCCCTCTCTTCCTCTTGTCATCCCTCCCTTCCTGCCCTTCTCCTCCCCCTCTGCCCTCCCCTCTCTGCCTCCACGCTCTCCCCCCCCCGCCAATCATGCTGCATCAGTCTGCAAGGCTTTAACCCATCATCCGTCATCTTTCTGTAAGCAAGCCTCATTAGAGCGCACAAACTGAGCAAGAAAGAAAGATATTGTTGATGAAGGGGAGAGGAGGAGGGTAAGAAAGATATATGAAAGGAAATGGCAAGAGAGTAGAAATAGACAGATGAAGTGAGGATATAGAAAGTAAATGACTCAGAGAAGAATGCAAATGAAATCTGTGAGAGAGAGAGGTATGAAGGAGATAGGTAAGAGAGCATGGGACGAAGACAGAAAGATAGAAGACACAGGAGAAAGCAAAGAGAGAGAGACAGAGGGAAGAACAGAGAGAGTCAAGGGAGAGAGACAGAGAAGAAAGGAAAGGAAGGAAGAGACAGAACAGAACCAATAGAGAAGTATCAGAAGATAGATTAAGAGGAAGAGAAAGAGAAAGGGGAGAAAGAGAGAGGGAGGAGAGAGAGGGTAGAGAGAGAGAGAGAAGAGAGAGAAGAGGGGAGCAGGAGAGAAGAGGGGCATGGAGAAGAGAGAAAGAGAAGAGGAAGAGGAGATGGGAGAAGAGGGGGAGTGAGAGATAGGGAAGAGAGGGAAGAGGGGAGGAGTGTATTATGAGGAGGAAGATGAATCACAGGTATCGGCTCATTTGGGAGCTGATGTGCGGGAGAAGAGAGGCGTGTGTGTGTGCAGGTGTGTTGTGTGGGTGGTGTGTGGTGGTGCTCTTCCTTGTTGAGAAATCTTAGCTGACATTTCACAGACTAACCAACTGAGACGTCGGAAAGAAGAGGAGGAGAGGAGAAG
>BROE01000021.1:1945612-1959221 GCA_036571765.1 Plecoglossus altivelis | reverse complement strand
GTGCGTGAGTATGTATGTATGTGCGTGTGTGTCACCTTGTGTGTGTGTGTGTGTGTCTGTGTGTGTGTCACCTTGTGCTGGCGTTGCTCTCGTTAAGCCACCTGGGGCGACTAGGGGTACTACCAATTAATTACCCCGGCAGAGAAGCGTATGTGTATAAGTGTAGCGCTATACAATGTTACGTGTGTTTGTGTGTGTGCCTGTGTGTGTGTGTGCGTGTGTGTGTGCGCCTGTGTGTGTGTGCCTGTGTGTGTGCGTGTGTGCATGTGTAGATGCACGCTTGTGTGTATTCCTAAATGTATCTGCATGTGAGCTTGATTATTCACACCTCCAGCACTACGAGCTACAGGCCTTGACAGGGGATGTAGGATAGAGCGGCTGCCCCAGGAGGAGCCCTCGTCCCTGGGGACAGCTGCACACCAGGCCTGGGGCGTCTGGAAGGATGGATTGGGGCTTGTGAAGCAGACTCAGCTGGCAGGGTATGGAGAGAGGAGGCCAAACTTCAGCCATCTGTACAGAGCAACGCTCCTCAACACAGGAACCAGCATGTAGCTGCAGAGCAAGACACACAGAGGGAACACTGTAGTTGGACAGGAGCTCCAGGGGAGGTACATGGTGTTCTGTTTCCATGGTTCCAGATGGTTCTAGAAAGGAGAGGTACAGGGTGTTCTGTTTCCATGGTTCCAGATGGTTCTAGATAGGCCAGGTACAGTGTGTTCTGTTACCATGGTTCCAGATGGTTCTAGATAGGGGAGGTACAGGGTGTTCTGTTTCCATGGTTCTAGATAGGCCAGGTATACGGTGTTCTGTTTCCATGGTTCTAGATGGTTCTAGATAGGGGAGGTACAGTTCTCCTTACACAGTGTCATTGGCTGGTGAACACGGGTTCCATGAATAAGAAATGAAGAGGTACTTACTTACGTGTGTGTGGGTGTGGGTGTGAGTGTGTGTGTGTGTGTGTGTGTGTGTGTAGGTGAGTTGCAGGGTTGTGTGTTAAAGAAGACTGTGTTTTTGGGGTGTGTGTGTGTGTGTGTGTGTGTGTGGAATTGGACTAGTTAAAGTTTAATACAGACCTACTACTTACTGGACTGGTGTCTATAGCCCTTCCACATGAATGATGTATGAGATGAGCTCTCTCTGTGTGTGTGTGTGTGTGTGTGTGTGCGTGCGTGTGTTGTGTGTGTGTGTGGTGTGTGTGTGTGTGTGTGTGTTGTGGTGGTGTGTGTGTGTGGTGTGTTGTGTTGTGTGTGTGTTGTGCATGCCGATAGGCGAAAGCCCCCAAACGAGGGGTGTCATGGAACAAATTGAAAATGCCAGTTTCACTTAATCCTGCTTTCCTCCTTCTCACCTCCCTTCTCCTCTTCCTCCCTCTTTCTCTTCCTCCTCTCTCTTCCTCCCTGTCTTCCTCCCTCTCTCCCTCCTCCTCTCTCTTCCTCCCTGTCTTCCTCCCTCCCTCTCTCTCTCCCCCTCTCTCTTTCTTCCTACTCCTCTTCCTACTCCTCTTTCTCCCTCTCTCCCTACGCCTCTCTCTTTCTCCCTCCTCCTCTATCTTCCTCCCTGTTCCTCCTCCTCTTCCTCCCTCTCTCCCTCCTCTTCCTCCCTCTCTTCCTCGTCTCCCTCTCTCGCCTCCTCCTCTCCCTCCGTCTCTTCCTACCTGTCCCTCCTCCTCTTCCTCCCTGTCCTTCCTCCTCTCCTCTCCCTCCTCTCCCTCCCTCCTCCTCTCTCTTCCTCCCTGTCTCTCCTCCTCTTGCTCCCTCTCTCCCTCCCTCTCTTCCCTCTCTTCCTCCCTGTCCCTCCTCCTCTCCCTCCCTCTCTTCCTCCTCCTCCTTCCTGTCTCTCTCCCTCCCTCTTCCTCCTCTCCCTCTCTTCCTCCCTGTCCCTCCTCCTCTTCCTCCCTCTCTTCCTCCTCCTCCCTGTCTCTCCTCCTCCCTCTCTCCCTCCTCTCCCTCCCTCTCTCCCTCCCTCTTCCTCTCCCTCTCCCTCCCTCTTCCTCCTCTCCTCTCCCTCTCTCTCTCCTAACTGAACTGAGTTCTCCTGTCTTCTTGTGTCTTGTAGTTCCTCTCGTCTGCTCCTTCACTGCTCTGTCTTGTTATTCTATTCATTGTTAGCTGAAGAGGATGTGTAGAAGACGTGTTAGGAATACTGACTGTGTGTTTATCTCTCTCCAGTATGACTATGAAGGAAATGACATCAGCGATCTCCCAGTCGACTTATCAGTGGTTTGGAACGGCAACTTTGTCATCGACAACCCCTTCAACATCCAAGGTACAGTACATCTCCTCTTCTCTTCTCTCCCTTCATCACTGCCCCCTCTCTCCCCTCCCCCTCCCTTTCCCCTCCTCTCTCCCCCCTCTCCTCCCTTCCTCCCCCCTCTATGTCCCTCCCCTCTCCCCCCTCTCTCTCCCCTCTCCTCCCTTCCCCCCCTCTGTCATCCCTCTCCCTCCCCCTCTCTCCCCTCTCCTCCCTCTCCCTTTCCCCTCCTCTCTCCCTCCCCCTCTCTCCCCCCTATTTTCCTTCCCCTCCTTCCCCCTTTCCTCTCCCTCCCCCTCTCTCCCCCCTCTCTCCCCCCTCTCTGTGTTATCTCTGTCTGGCTGAGTGTCTGGCCATGCCTTTTCTTCACCCTGCTGTTCACAGGAGATGTATTATGTAATTAAATCATTCATTTGGTTCTCTTTAATTAACGCGGCTCTACTTTAAAGCTTATCCGTGGCCAATCAGATTAGTGCTGAGGCCTAGGCGGATGGATATGCTGCTCCTTTGATGTCCCGAGGCTGTTAACTAGTGCCCAGCTGGGGCTGTCTGTGTGTGTCTCCCTTCCTCCTCCCCTTCTCTCTCACTCCTCTGTCTCTCTCTCCCTCCAACTTCTCTCTCCCTGTCTCCTTCCTTTCCTCCGTTCTCCCTTCCTCTGTCTCTCGATCCATCTTTCTCTAAATATAGATCTCTCCATTCCTCACAACTCTTTTCTCTCTCTCCCATATCTTTCCATTTCCATCTCACCTCATGTCTCTCTATCTCCATCTCACCTCATGTCTCTCTCTATCTCCATCTCACCTGTATAACTGTCTCTCTGTCTCCATCTCACCTCATGTCTCTCTCTGTCTCCATCTCACCTCATGTCTCTCTCTGTCTCCATCTCACCTGTATAACTGTCTCTCTGTCTCCATCTCACCTGTATAACTGTCTCTCTATCTCCATCTCACCTGTATAAGTGTCTCTTTGTCTCCATCTCACCTGTATAAGTGTCTCTCTGTCTCCATCTCACCTGTATAAGTGTCTCTCTGTCTCCATCTCACCTGTGTAAGTGTCTCTCTGTCTCCATCTCACCTCATGTCTCTCTCTATCTCCATCTCCTCCATCTCACCTGTATAAGTGTCTCTCTGTCTCCATCTCACCTGTATAAGTGTCTCTCTGTCTCCATCTCACCTGTATAACTGTCTCTCTGTCTCCATCTCACCTGTATAACTGTCTCTCTGTCTCCATCTCACCTGTATAAGTGTCTCTCTGTCTCCATCTCACCTGTATAACTCTATCTCCATCTCACCTGTATAACTCTATCTCCATCTCACCTGTATAACTGTCTCTCTGTCTCCATCTCACCTGTATAAGTGTCTCTCTGTCTCCATCTCACCTGTATAACTGTCTCTCTGTCTCCATCTCACCTGTATAAGTGTCTCTCTGTCTCCATCTCACCTGTATAACTGTCTCTCTGTCTCCATCTCACCTGTATTACTGTCTCTCTGTCTCCATCTCACCGTGTAAACTGTACTCTCTGTCCCTCCATTCTCACCTGTATAAGGTCATCTCTGTCTCCATCTCACCTAGTATTACGGTCTCGCTGTCTCCATCTCACGCTGTATAACTGTCTCCCTATCTACCAATCTCACCTGTATAAAGGTGTCTCTACTGTCTCCATACTCACCGTGTATTACGTCTCTCTGTCTCCATCTCACCCTGGATAAAACTTTCTCTCTGTCTCCATCTCACCTGTATAAGTGTCTCTCTGTCTCCATCTCACCTGTATTACTGTCTCTCTGTCTCCATCCACCTGAAACTATCTCTCTATCTCCATCTCACCTGTATAACTCTATCTCCATCTCACCTGTATAACTCTATCTCCATCTCACCTGTATAACTGTCTCTCTGTCTCCATCTCACCTGTATAAGGTCTCTCTGTCTCCATCTCACCTGTATAACTCTATCTCCATCTCACCTGTATAACTGTCTCTCTGTAACTCCAGCATCTCACCTGTATAAGTGTCTCTTTGTCTCCATCTCACCTGTATTACTGTCTCTCTGTCTCCATCTCACCCTGTATGAACTGCTCTCTCTGTCTCCATAATCTCAAACCTGTATAACTGTCTCTCTGTCTCCATCTCACCTGTATAACTGTCTCTCTGTCTCCATCTCACCTGTATAAGTGTCTCTCTGTCTCCATCTCACCTGTATTACTGTCTCTCTGTCTCTAGCTCACCTGTATAACTGTCTCTCTGTCTCCATCTCACCTGTATAAGTGTCTCTCTGTCTCCATCTCACCTGTATAAGTGTCTCTCTGTCTCCATCTCACCTGTATAAGTGTCTCTCTGTCTCCAGCTCACCTGTATAACTGTCTCTCTGTCTCCATCTCACCTGTATAACTCTATCTCCATCTCACCTGTATAACTCTATCTCCATCTCACCTGTATAACTGTCTCTCTGTCTCCATCTCACCTGTATAACTGTCTCTCTGTCTCCATCTCACCTGTATAACTGTCTACTCATGTCTTCCATCCCACCGGTAAACTGTCTCTCTGTCTTTAGCTCACCTGTCTGTCTCTCTGGTTCTAGCTCACCTGTCTATCTGCCTCTCTGTCTCCAGCTCACCTGTATAAGTGCCGTGCCCTGCGGGGAAGCTGTGGCATGTGTCTGAAGGCTGAGCCCAGGTTCGAGTGTGGCTGGTGCGTTCAGGAGAGGAAGTGTTCTCTGCGGCAGGAGTGTTCACCTGCAGACAGCACCTGGATGCACGCAACAGCCGGCAACAGTCGCTGCACACACCCCAAGATCACCAAGGTGACGGGAGGGGTGGGGGAAGGGTGTGTGTGTGAGGGTGTGTGTGTGTGTGTGTGTGTGTGTGTGTGTTTGTCCAGAGGACATAGAACTGTGGAGCGAGTGCTAATAACAGTAGTATACTGGTGTACAGTGTGTACAGAGCAGTGTCTTCAGCAACACTCAGTTAGAGCTCTTCTCATCAAGAGCTCCCTGCCCTACTACCATCACTCGGCGACTCTGTCCTCCCCAATCCCACCCAACCCTCCACTCCCACCGCACTATCCCTTCCTCCCCTCTCCCCCTCCATCACCTACTCCCCTACTGCCTATCTCCCTCGCATCCCCCTCCATCCCTCTCTCTCCCTCTCCCCCTCCATCCCTCTCCCTCGCCCTCCATCCCTCTCTCTCTAACTCTCACCCTAACCCCTAATCTCTCTCCCTCCCTCCATCCTCTCTCCCTCTTTCTCTCTCTCTCCACTCTCCCCTCCATTCCCTCTCTCTCCTTCTCCCCCGGTCCTTCTTTCCATACTCCCCCTATCCCTTCTCTCCCTCCAATCCCTCGTCTCTCTTTCGGGCCCTGTCGCTCTATTCTCCTCAGACTCTCTCGATCTCCCTCATCGGTCGTCTCGTCCTACTCTCTGTGCCCTGAGGTAAACCTACATGCGGTAAGCCAACTCATCTGGCTCAAGCCCACTCTCTCTCTCTCTTCTCTCTGCTTCTGCAAGGAGCATATACTCATCTCAGGAACCAGTGCCTCCGCGTACATACGATAGACGTGCGCCCTTTCCTAGCACCCTGGGACTCCTCTGGGTCGTCAGTGCAATCTAACCCGGACGTGGGTTCGCTTGCGGCGTGTCTCCCTTCTCTGAGGCTCCTTCCGCCTCCCTCCCTTGACGATCATTGCTCAGTATGCCACCACTCTGCGGTCTCTCGTCTTGGGCCCGGCGGCGAAACTCTTCAGATAGCATCTTGGCTCATCTCTCTCACTCACATCTTGAGCTCATCACCTTCATCTCAGTTGCTAGCGTAAAATGCTCAATACTCTTTCTACATCGTGCAGACCTAACTCATCTCGCAAGTCGGTCGGAACTCCGTCGGTCGTCCCGAGTGATCGTCATCGATTCTCTCTCGGGTCCTTGTTGAAAGGTTGCCACAAATACTGTAGCTCATCCCTACTCACCCTCGCGACGCGCATACGTGACTCTGACAGGTGAGCTCCCGCCACTTCGGTCGACCGGTGCATCACTCCATCTGGAGGAAGAAAAAAATATCCGCGGTCTCTCTCCCTGTCTCTCTACTGCTAGTGAGTATGCCCCTCTTCTCTGCTCTTGTTCACCATCTGCCTCTCTTCTCTACCTCTCTTCTCTTTCTCTGATGAGTTTTCCTCTCTGCGATCTCGCTCTACTCATTCTACTCTCTCGGGTCTCTGCTCTTCCTTCTAGGCTGGACTACTCCTTACTCTCTCTAACCTCTACTCTGTGAGTTGTTGCCTGCCTGACCTCAGCGTCTACCGAGATTTCCTCTTCTCTCATCTCTTATCAGTGCACTTCGTTGCATAGGAGGAGGTCGATATGTGAATGACCACGACATGTTTACCACTAGTAAACTGGACACAACAGTGGAACAGAAACTCAAAAACAGACACAGGATTCCTTCTCCTCTCCTCCAGTCTTTTTCTCCATTCCTCCTCTCCTCCCCATCTCCACTCCATTCCTCCTCTCCTCCCCATCTCCTCTCCATTCCCCCTCCTCTCCCTTCCTCCTCCCATCCTCCTCTCCTTTCCTCCTCTCCTCCTCTCCTTCACTTCTCTCTTTCTCTCCTCTCTCCTTCCACTTAAGCCTCCGAGTGCAGCAGTAATTGAATTATTTCTCTCCCTCCATCTCCTCTCTCCTCCGCCCCTCATCTCCCCCTCCCTCTTCCCTCTCTTCTTCTCATTGTCTCTTCAGGGTCTCAGCTCATTTTGACTGACATCCTGTCTGCTAGTCTTTACTCCAAGGACTCTCCTCCTCCCTCCTTTCCCCCCTCTCCTCTCCATCCTCTCTGTCCCCCCTCCCTCTCTGTCCCCCATCCTCCCCCTCCTGTCGTCCCTCACCCTCCTCTCCCCTGCCTTCCCAAATCCATAACAAAGGCTGGTGATGCCCTCCCTGCCTCCATCCCTTTCTCTCGTTCTGTCTCAGGAGGCACAGAGAAGACAATGTGTTGAAATGAGGCTACGCTTTATAAAAGGAGGGAGGGGAGGACAGGGGAGGAGGGAGGGGAGGATAAGGGAGGAGGGAGGGGAGGACAGGGGAGGAGGGAGGGGAGGACAGGGGAGGAGGGAGGGGAGGAGGGAGGGGAGGACAGGGAAGGATAAGGGAGGAGGACTGACTCCCTAGAGCCCCCTTGAGCATCGATACTCCCCAACCTAGAATATCTCCTCCCCCCTCGCCCTCATCCTCCCTCCCTGTTCCGCCTCCTCCCCCACGCCCTTCCTCCCCCCCTCCCACCTTCCCTCCCCTCTCCCACCTTTCCAATCAATAATGACTCTGGAACTGGTTCTTCCTCCCCTCTCTCTCTGAACCGTCCACATCTACATCCCTCTGTTCTCTACCTGCCTGCCTGCCTGCCCTCCCTCACCTCCCCCCTCCTCCCTCACCTCACTCCCTCCTCCCTCACCTCCCCCCTTCCTCTTCCCTCACCTCACTCCCTCACCTCTCCCTCCCTCTCATCACCCTTTCCTCCTTCACCTCCTACCTTCTTCAAATACGACATCAGAACTGGTCTGGAGAGAAGAGAGCAGAGAGCAGGGGAGGAATACGAAAATATAACAAATTAAAAAAACACCTTGAATCAAACAAAGAAATGCTTTTAATCAAAGCCTTTCCTGTATGCAGACCTGATCAAATAATGGAATCATAGGACCCTGCCATTGTTGATGCTCTCTGACATGAATCACTAGCAAGTTCTTCAGTCCTTCACTGGAGCGTGAAGTGTAAGAGCGGTAGCTTCGCTGCTGTGCACAAACACGCTCTCTCTCCACTGGCCTGCTCTGGCAGGGGTGTGCAGGGGTTCGTATCTAGCGACCCCTCTGAAACCAATTAGAAGCACTCTCTGTGGACAGAGGCCAGAGGAGCATGTTTTCTTCGCATTGAGTTCTTGGTAGGTGTGTGTGTGTGTGTGTGTGTGTGTGTAGACGTGCATGAGTGTATGTGTCTGTATTCTCCTGTGTGTTTGTGTGTCCAACGCTGCATTGGAAATGTAGTCCCAGGCTCCCTGAACATGAGCGTAGGGCATGATGGGAATTGTAGTCCTCCACCTCCAAACAAACATCAAAGGTTGGATGGGAATCGTAGTCCTCTGGTCTCGCGCCTGGCCAGCCAACCGCAGAGAAGCAGCCGGTCAGATTACCCATAATTACCCCGCCATGGTTTCCAGGGTCGACGGCAACGCCACACATCAGTCATCGTGTTTGTTTTGTCGCGCCACACCTGTCCTCGTTACGGCCAATGATCGGGCTAGATAAATCACATTATCGGATCTTCACGCGTCACCACGGTAACCAGGCACGGGCTCGGAGTGGCGGTAATAAGTTTCAATTAGCCTGGCCAGGGCCTTGCTGTGTGTTCACAGAGAGAGGTGATTTCTCCTCGTTAGGAACATTGTATGACTGTGTGTGTATGTGTGTGTGTGTGTGTGTGTGTGTGTGTGTGTGTGTGTGTGTGTGTGTGTGTGTGTGTGTGTGAGAGAGAGAGAGAGAGACACAGTTTACTAAATGTGCGATTGTGTGTAGACGTGCATGAGTGTATGTGTCCCCTCTGTATTCTCCTCATGATCCATCCTCATTTCAAGCACACGATGATGTTGCATCCGTTAATAACAGCATTCCTTTTCTCTGCCCCTTCAACTGCCTTCCTCCATCCCTCTTCCCCTTAATCCTCCACCCCTTCACCTCTCCATTCCGTATCCCTCCATGCCCCCCCTCTTACCCTGCAGCTGTACCCAGAGACAGGCCCTCGTCAGGGGGGCACCAGACTGACTGTGCTGGGGGAGAACCTGGGGCTCCAGTTCAGGGACATCCAGGTGGGGGTGAGACTGGGCAAGGTGCCCTGTGTTCCCCTGGAGGAAGAGTACGTCAGTGCAGAGAGGTGAGACCCTATCACTGTTACCTCGGGGTCAGGTCAGCCTGCTGTCTCTCTATCCTGATCTCTCTCTCCTGGCCTGTCTTTCTACCGGTCTTTCTCTCTTGGTCTCTCTCTCTTGGTCTCTCTCTTGGTCTCTCTCATGATCTCTTTATCATAGTCTATCTCCTGGTCTCTCTCCTGGTCTCTCTCTCCTGTTCTCTCTCCTGGTCTCTCACTTGGTCTCTCTCCTGGTCTCTCTTTCTCCTGGTCTCTCTCTTGGTCTCTCTCTCAATCATAGTCTCTCTCCTGGTCTCTCTCTCCTGGTCTCTCTCTTGGTCTCTCTCTTGGTCTCTCTCTTGGTCTCTCTTTCTCCTGGTCTCTCTATCCTGGTCTCTATCTCATGATCTCTCTCATAGTCTCTCTCCTGGTCTCTCTCCTGTTCTCTTTGTCTTGGTCTCTATCTTGGTCTCTCCTGGTCTCTCTCATAGTCTCTCTCCTGGTCTCTCTAATGCCTCCTCCCTCCCCCAGGATTGTGTGTCTGCTGAACGATGCCACAGGCTACCGTGTCCAGGAGGCGCAGGTGGAGGTGTGTGTGAGGGAGTGTGTGTCCGAATACAGAGCAGTCTCCCCGCGACCTTTCACCTTTGTGGTAAGAACCCTCAATCCCCTCCTGACTGACTTGCTGGTGTGTTAGAATGGGTCACTGTGTGAGAATTGGGTTTTATTGAGGTTAAGAGTGTGTGGTGCTGGTGTGTGTACTGTGTGTAGTCTGGTGCTGGTGTGTGTAGTGTGTGTAGTCTGGTGCTGGTGTGTGTAGCGTGTGTAGTGTGTGTACTGTGGTGCTGGTGTGTGTAGTGTGTGTACTGAGGTGCTGGTGTGTGTAGTGTGTGTAGTCTGGTGCTGGTGTGTGTAGTGTGTGTAGTGTGGTGCTGGTGTGTGTAGTGTGTGTAGTGTGTGTAGTCTGGTGCTGGTGTGTGTAGTGTGTGTACTGTGGTGCTGGTGTGTGTAGTGCGATGTCTGGTGTGTGTAGTGTGTTCCTTGTGTTTACGTGCTGGTGTGTGTCTGGTGTGTTCCTTGTGTTTACCCTTGTCCTCTCCCTCCAGACCCCCTTCTTCTCGCGGGTGCTGCCTGCCAAGGGGCCTCTGTCTGGGGGCACGAGGGTCACCATTGAGGGCAATCACCTCAACGCTGGCTCCTCCATCAGCATCCACATAGGACGCCAGCCTTGCCTCTTCAAAAGGTGGGTGTGAGAGGGCAGGGGAGTGGGCGTCTGGGGGTAGGAGGGTGGAGGGCAGGTGGGTGTGTGCAGAGGGAGGGGAGTGGGCGTCTGGGGGTAGGAGGGTGGAGGGCAGGTGGGTGTGAGAGGGCAGGGGAGTGGGCGTCTGGGGGTAGGAGGGTGGAGGGCAGGTGGGTGTGAGAGGGCAGGGGAGTGGGCGTCTGGGGGTAGGAGGGCGGAGGGCAGGTGGGTGTGAGAGGGCAGGGGAGTGGGCGTCTGGGGGTAGGAGAGTGGAGGGCAGGTGGGTGTGGAAGGGCAGGGGAGTGGGCGTCTGGGGGTAGGAGAGTGGAGGGCAGGTGGGTGTGGGAGGGCAGGGGAGTGGGCGTCTGGGGGTAGGAGGGTGGAGGGCAGGTGGGTGTGGGAGGGCAGGGGAGTGGGCGTCTGGGGGTAGGAGGGTGGAGGGCAGGTGGGTGTGAGAGGGCAGGGGAGTGGGCGTCTGGGGGTAGGAGAGTGGAGGGCAGGTGGGTGTGGGAGGGCAGGGGAGTGGGCGTCTGAGGGTAGGAGGGTGGAGGGCAGGTGGGTGTGGGAGGGCAGGGGAGTGGGCGTCTGGGGGTAGGTGGGTGTGAGAGGGCAGGGGAGTGGGCGTCTGAGGGTAGGAGGGTGGAGGGCAGGTGGGTGTGAGAGGGCAGGGGAGTGGGCGTCTGGGGGTAGGAGAGTGGAGGGCAGGTGGGTGTGGGAGGGCAGGGGAGTGGGCGTCTGGGGGTAGGAGGGTGGAGGGCAGGTGGGTGTGAGAGGGCAGGGGAGTGGGCGTCTGGGGGTAGGAGGGTGGAGGGCAGGTGGGTGTGAGAGGGCAGGGGAGTGGGCGTCTGGGGGTAGGAGGGTGGAGGGCAGGTGGGTGTGGGAGGGCAGGGGAGTGGGCGTCTGGGGGTTAGGAGGGGTGGAGGGCAGGTGGGGGGCAGGTGGAGAGGGCAGGGGAGGATGGGCGTCTTGGGGGGTAGGAGGTGGAGGGCAGGTGGTGTGAGAGGGCAGGGGAGTGGGCGTCTGGGGGTAGGAGGGTGGAGGGCAGGTGGGTGTGGGAGGGGGGGTGCATGTAAGGATGGCTTTGTGTCTGCAAGGAAAGGTGTGTGGGTGTGAGCGTGTGTGTGTGGGTGTGTGTGTGTGTGTGTGTGGTGCATGTGTGTCTGTGTAAGTGTGTGTGTGTGTGGGTGTGTGTGTGCGTGTGGTGCGTGCATGTGTGTGTTGTGTGTTGTTGTGCGGTGCATGTGTGTCTGTGTAAGTGTGTGGGTGTGTGTGTGTGTGGTGCGTGTGTGTGTGTGTGTGTGTGTGCGTGTGATAACCACCTTGTCAAAATGTGCGGCGTCTTCTGGGGTTCTCTGAGGTGTGTGTAGGTTGTGAATAGCGTTGCCATGGAGACGGGGTGAGAGAGATAGGAGCAGCATCTCCAAGGTGTTAGACGGCAGCGAAGGGAAACACTTCAGACACACAGAGACACAGGCACAGACACACACACACAGAGACACACACACACACACAGATACACACACACAGAGACACACAGGCACACACAGATACACACACACACACAGGCACACACACAGGCACAGACACACACACACACACAGACGCACACATACAGGCAGACACACACATGCAAGCACAGACACACACACTTACACATGCATGAACACACACAGAGACGCTCACACTTGCAAACAAACACACTCGAGCTCACACAGGCATGAACACACACACACACACATTTGCATTCTGAAACCAACCCACACATTCAAATATGTCTAAAAGAACATCACTTCATCCTCTCCCTCTCTTTACCCTCCTCTCTGTCTCCCTTTCTAACCCTCCCTCCACCAGCATCCTACCTCCCTCCCTCCACCACCCCCCCCCCCCCCCTCACCTGTTCTCCCTCCCTCTCTCCCTCTCCCCTCTTCTCCTCTCTCCTGGCCTCACTCCCTCCCCTCCTCTCTCTGTCTCCTTGCCCTCCTCCTCTCCCTCCCCTCCTTTCTTTGTCTCCCACCCTCCTGTCTCCCCTCCCATCTCCTCTCTCCTCGCCCTTTCTCCTCAAACCTCCCTCCTCTCTCTGTGTCTCCCCTCTCCTCTCTCTCTCATCTCCTCCCTCTCTCTGGCCTTTCTCCTTCTCTCTTTTGTCTCTGAACTTTCCCTTCTCTCTGTGTCTCCCCTAATCCCTCTCTTTCTGGTCTCCCCCCCCTCCTCTTCCTTGCTCCCCTCCTCTCTTGTCTCCACCCCCCCACAGGAGGAGCTCTCGGGAGGTGGTGTGTGTGACCCCTGCAGGTGTTTCTCCTGGTGGTGTTCCTGTCCTGGTGGATATAGACTCAGCAGAGCTGCGAAACCCTGAGGTCCACTTCAACTACACCCTGGACCCCACCGTGCTTCACATAGAGCCTGACTGGAGCATAGCCAGGTGAGGATGGGAGGGGGGGAGAGGGGAGGGGAGATGATGGGGAAGACCGGAGGGGGGGGGAGGAGTAGGAGAGCGGAGGAGAGGGAGAAGGTGGGGATGGACCAGAGGACGGGGGGGGGGGGGGGGGTGGAGTAGGAGAGGAGAGGGGAGGAGAGATGGTGGAGATGGACCAGAGGAAGGGGAGGAGGAGGAGGAGAGGGAGAAGAAAGGAAGAGAGAGTAGAGCAGCGAAGCGGATAAGGAGAGGAGGAAAGGGACTAAGGAGAGGAGGAAAGGGACTAAGGAGAGGAGGAAAGGGACTAAGGAGAGAAGGAAAGGGACCAAGGAGAGGAGGAAATGGACTAAGGAGAGGAGGAAATGGACTAAGGAGAGGAGGAAAGGGACTAAGGAGAGGAGGAAAGGGACTAAGGAGAGGAGGAAAGGGACTAAGGAGAGGAGGAAAGGGACTAAGGAGAGAAGGAAAGGGACTAAGGAGAGGAGGAATGGGACTTAGGAGAGGAGGAAAGGGACTAAGGAGAGGAGGAAAGGGACTAAGGAGAGGAGGAAAGGGACTAAGGAGAGGAGGAAAGGGACTAAGGAGAGGAGGAAGCTGAGTGTGCTTGCTTCTCCCCTCAGTGGAGGAACTCTGTTGACCATCAGTGGCACCAACCTGGCAACCATCCGAGAGCCCAAGATACGAGCCAGATACGGCCAGGCAGAGTCTTTCCATGTGAGCATGGATGCACACACATACACACACACACACACACACATGCACGCACACACACACATGCACACACATGCACACAAACGCGCACACACACACATGCACACACACATGCACACACACA
>BROE01000021.1:1931614-1944760 GCA_036571765.1 Plecoglossus altivelis | reverse complement strand
ACACACACGCTTATACACACACATGCACACTTATACACACACACACAAACACACACACGCTTATACACACACACACGCATACACAGACGCATACACCTACACATACATACACACACATACGCATACACACACACACACACACACACACACATACAAAACCACAAACAGACACACACATACACACACATACACACACACGCTTATACACACACATGCACGCTTATACACACATACACACACAAACACACGCACGCTTATACACACACACGCATACACAGACGCATACACCTACACATACACACACACACACATACACACACACACACACACACACACACATACACACACATACACACACATACAAAACCACAAACAGACACATTGATTCATTCAAAAGTCTATTTGAATCCCAGAGGATAACATGTCAAACTGTTGATGTTAAGTAGCTGTGAGTCTTAGCTAAGCTAACAGCTATGTTAGTCTCCATAGACTGGTGTGTTATACATGTGCAGTGCTTCAGTACCTGGGTGAGGGTGTGATCCTGGTAATGTACTGTGTGACTTTTAGTCAGTTGTTCAACCAATCACACACCCACACCCTTATCTGTGTCTGGCCTATTTACCCTGGCCCCCTGGCCCCCCTCACCTCCCTCACCCTCCTCACCCCCCTCACCCTCCCTCCCTCCTAACAGCTACCCCCGCCCCCCCCCAAACACACACACACTAATTCAGAGAGAAACTCTCCTCTAGATATCTAAGTCATCTTCTAACCCCCCCCCTGTTGTATTGTCACTGCCACCAACACCTCATCCCTTCCCCCTTTCTCCCACCCCATCCTCCTTCCTCTCCCCACCCTCATCCCTCCCTCTCCCCACCCCATCCCTCCTTCCCTCTCCCCACCCCTCATCATGCCTTAGGGAGCTACACCATCTCTACATTAGCCAGCTTCCTCTCAGTCCTGCTCACGGTGAGCCGCAACCAAGGCCTCCATGTAAAGCCAGCTTCACAGCCTTCTCTCAGGCCACACTCTCGTAACATGCTACATGTAGCCAGCTTGACAGTCTGCCTGAGGGAGCGTAACATGCTACATGTAGCCAGCTTCACAGTCTGCCCTCACCGTGAGTCTAATCATGCTACATGTAGCATCATGCCCTTCACACCTCCTTGCCCGAGCAGCCTCCTCACCACCCCTAACTACTGTCACCATGTCTCATACAGTTCTGCCCTACGATCGCCGAGCTCGAACCATGCTACATTTCGCCCAGTCTTCACAGTCTGCCTCAGTGGAGCCAACCATGCTACATGTAGCCAGCCTCATCCACAGTCTGCCTGGCGAAGCGTCAACCATGCTCCTTACATTGTAGCCCACATGCTTCCACAAGTCTGCCTCAGAGCGACCTCGATAACCATCGCTACTACATGTAACCCTAGCGCCTTCTACAGTTTCTGCTCCTCCACCGAAGCGTAACATGCTACCATGTAGCCAGCCTCACAGTCCAACCTGCCCCTCAACGGCGTAGTGCGACCCACTCTCCAACCCCCCATCGAAGCTAACCATTCTTTCTCCCATAGCCAGCTTGACAGTCTGCCTGAGGGAGCGTAACATGCTACATGTAGCCAGCTTCACAGTCTGCCTCAGGGAGCGTAACATGCTACATGTAGCCAGCTTCACAGTCTGCCTGAGGGAGCGTAACATGCTACATGAAGCCAGCTTCACAGTCTGCCTAAGGGAGCGTAACATGCTACATGAAGCCAGCTTCACAGTCTGCCTGAGGGAGCGTAACATGCTACATGTAGCCAGCTTCACAGTCTGCCTGAGGGAGCGTAACATGCTACATGTAGCCAGCTTCACAGTCTGCCTCAGGGAGCGTAACATGCTACATGAAGCCAGCTTCACAGTCTGCCTAAGGGAGCGTAACATGCTACATGAAGCCAGCTTCACAGTCTGCCTAAGGGAGCGTAACATGCTACATGAAGCCAGCTTCACAGTCTGCCTAAGGGAGCGTAACATGCTACATGAAGCCAGCTTCACAGTCTGCCTCAGGGAGCGTAACATGCTACATGAAGCCAGCTTCACAGTCTGCCTGAGGGAGCGTAACATGCTACATGTAGCCAGCTTCACAGGCTGCCTGAGGGAGCGTAACATGCTACATGAAGCCAGCTTCACAGTCTGCCTCAGGGAGCGTAACATGCTACATGAAGCCAGCTTCACAGTCTGCCTCAGGGAGCGTAACATGCTACATGAAGCCAGCTTCACAGTCTGCCTAAGGGAGCGTAACATGCTACATGTAGCCAGCTTCACAGTCTGCCTCAGGGAGCGTAACATGCTACATGTAGCCAGCTTCACAGTCTGCCTGAGGGAGCGTAACATGCTACATGAAGCCAGCTTCACAGTCTGCCTAAGGGAGCGTAACATGCTACATGTAGCCAGCTTCACAGTCTGCCTAAGGGAGCGTAACATGCTACATGAAGCCAGCTTCACAGTCTGCCTAAGGGAGCGTAACATGCTACATGAAGCCAGCTTCACAGTCTGCCTAAGGGAGCGTAACATGCTACATGAAGCCAGCTTCACAGTCTGCCTAAGGGAGCGTAACATGCTACATGTAGCCAGCTTCACAGTCTGCCTAAGGGAGCGTAACATGCTACATGAAGCCAGCTTCACAGTCTGCCTCAGGGAGCGTAACATGCTACATGAAGCCAGCTTCACAGTCTGCCTAAGGGAGCGTAACATGCTACATGAAGCCAGCTTCACAGTCTGCCTAAGGGAGCGTAACATGCTACATGAAGCCAGCTTCACAGTCTGCCTAAGGGAGCGTAACATGCTACATGAAGCCAGCTTCACAGTCTGCCTAAGGGAGCGTAACATGCTACATGAAGCCAGCTTCACAGTCTGCCTAAGGGAGCGTAACATGCTACATGAAGCCAGCTTCACAGTCTGCCTAAGGGAGCGTAACATGCTACATGAAGCCAGCTTCACAGTCTGCCTAAGGGAGCGTAACATGCTACATGTAGCCAGCTTCACAGTCTGCCTCAGGGAGCGTAACATGCTACATGAAGCCAGCTTCACAGTCTGCCTCAGGGAGCGTAACATGCTACATGAAGCCAGCTTCACAGTCTGCCTAAGGGAGCGTAACATGCTACATGAAGCCAGCTTCACAGTCTGCCTGAGGGAGCGTAACATGCTACATGAAGCCAGCTTCACAGTCTGCCTCAGGGAGCGTAACATGCTACATGTAGCCAGCTTGACAGTCTGCCTGAGGGAGCGTAACATGCTACATGAAGCCAGCTTCACAGTCTGCCTGAGGGAGCGTAACATGCTACATGTAGCCAGCTTCACAGTCTGCCTAAGGGAGCGTAACATGCTACATGAAGCCAGCTTCACAGTCTGCCTAAGGGAGCGTAACATGCTACATGAAGCCAGCTTCACAGTCTGCCTAAGGGAGCGTAACATGCTACATGAAGCCAGCTTCACAGTCTGCCTAAGGGAGCGTAACATGCTACATGAAGCCAGCTTCACAGTCTGCCTAAGGGAGCGTAACATGCTACATGAAGCCAGCTTCACAGTCTGCCTAAGGGAGCGTAACATGCTACATGAAGCCAGCTTCACAGTCTGCCTAAGGGAGCGTAACATGCTACATGAAGCCAGCTTCACAGTCTGCCTAAGGGAGCGTAACATGCTACATGAAGCCAGCTTCACAGTCTGCCTAAGGGAGCGTAACATGCTACATGAAGCCAGCTTCACAGTCTGCCTCAGGGAGCGTAACATGCTACATGAAGCCAGCTTCACAGTCTGCCTGAGGGAGCGTAACATGCTACATGTAGCCAGCCACCACTGCATGCCCTGATGAGCCTAACATAGCCTATTCACTTCTCGTCCACCTGTCCACAGCTCGCACGAAGGCGTTCAACCCTATTTGCCACAGGGAGCCAGCGTGCACAGTCGGCCGAGGCATGCCTAACCAACGCACAGTCTGAGACCACCTTGCATCTCGGACTCTGCGCAGGGTAGCGCCTGCTGACTCCTCCTTACATTTCCTTCCATCTTCTCCCTCCTTATTTCCCTCATTCTCTCCCTCTCTCTCTCCCTCCTCCCAACCTCTCTCCCTCTACCTACCCCTTTCCCCTCCTCCCTCTCGCCCTCCTTCTCTCTCTCTCCCTCCCTCTCTCCCTCTCTCCCTCTTTCCCTCCCTCCCTCTCGCCCTCCTTCTCTCTCTCTCTCCCTCCCTCTCTCCCTCCCTCCATCCCCTCCCTTCTCCCTCCCTCCTTCTCTCCCTTCTCTCCCTCCCCCCTCCCTCCCTCTCTTGCTTCCCTCCCCTCTCCTCCCTCCCTCTCTCTCCTCCCTCCCTCTCTCCCTCCCTCCTTTCTCCCCTCCCTCTCTCCCCTCTCTCTCTCCGTCTTTCCCTGCTTCCCTCCTCCCTCCTTACTGCTCCCTCTCTCCCTCCCTCTCTCCCTCCCTCTTTCCCTCCCTCCTCCCTCCCTCTCTCCCTCCGTTCTCTCTCTCTCTCCCCTCTCTTCCCTCCCTCCCTCTCTCTCTCCTCCCTCCCTCTTCTCCCTCCCTCCTCCCTCCCCTCCTTCTCTCTCTCCCTCCCTCCCTCCCTCCCTCCCTCTCTCCCCTCCCTTCCTCCTCCCTCCTCCCTCCCTCCCTCCCTCTCTCCCTCCATCTCTCATCCTCCATGCCGGTTTCTTGCCTGGTGTTTACGCCACATCCTGAGTGCTATTACAGCATCACTTTGCATTTAGATAACGGGCGCCTCTCACCGTAAATTGTCCCTCCACGGTGTGTGTGCGTCTCACGGGAGCGAAGAAGCGCCGGCCAGTTTGGTATCAGGCATCGGATCCCCTGGCCATATCAGCCAGACACACACGCACATGCTGACACACACACACGCTGACACACACACACGCTGACACACACACACACGCTGACACACACACACATGCTGACACACACACACGCTGACACACACACACACACGCTGACACACACACGCACGCGCTGACACACACACGCACGATGATGCACGCACACGCCGACACACACACACTGACACACACACACTCGCGCTCTTATACGCACACGTTCACACACACAATTTACGCACTGACACACACACACTATCACACACACGCACACTGACTCACACCCACCGACACACACTAACACACATACACACACACTAACACACATACACACACACTAACACAAACACACACACACTAACACACATACACACACACTAACACACACACTAACACACTAACACACACACTAGCACACATACACACACACTAACACACACACTAACACACATACATACACTAACACACACACACACACGCTGAGTGAGAACACACTGCTTTCCTACACCTGGACCCATGTCTGCTATCACTAAAGTAGCCAATCAGACTGCAGAACAGCGGGCTGTCAGGGAGAGGAGCAGGGAAGAGGAGGAGGAGGAGGAGGAGGAGGAGGAGGGAGAAGGACAGGGGAGAGAGAGACAGGGAGCAAGAGAGGGTCTAGTCTGTATCCAGTCTGCAGTGAGAGAGAGTCTAGTCTTTATCCAGTCTGCAGTGAGAGAGGGTCTAGTCTGTATCCAGTCTGTAGTGAGAGAGGGTCTAGTCTTTATCCAGTCTGCAGTGAGAGAGGGTCTAGTCTGTATCCAGTCTGCAGTGAGAGAGGGTCTAGTCTGCAGTGAGAGAGGGTCTAGTCTTTATCCAGTCTGCAGTGAGATAGGGTCTAGTCTGTATCTAGACTGCAGTGAGAGAGGGTCTAGTCTGTATCCAGTCTGCAGCTAGAGAGGGTCTAGTCTTTATCCAGTCTGCAGTGAGAGAGAGTCTAGTCTGTATCCAGTCTGCAGCGAGAGAGAGTCTAGTCTGTATCCAGTCTGCAGTGAGAGAGGGTCTAGTCTGTATCCAGTCTGTAGTGAGAGAGGGTCTAGTCTGTATCCAGTCTGCAGTGAGAAAAGCTGTTGCTCTGTGTGTCCCATCCCTAATGCCGTAGTCTCCTCACAGGGGTGGAACTCTGACAGACATGAACAGCACCCACACACTGTACTGTACTGTAATATACTGTACTGTACTGTACTGTACTATACTATACTGTACTGTACTGTACTGCAATATACTATGATGTACTGCAAATATACTGTACTGTAATGTAATGTACTGTACTGTAATGTACTGCAATATACGATACTGTACTGTACTGTAATGTACTGTACTATAATGTAATGTACTGTACCAGACTAGACTAAATCTAAACTGTAACCAGACTATTCAGGAAGATAAGAAGAGATAAAAAGAGAGGATGAGGGAGGAAAATAAAGAGGTTTGAAGGTTTAGAAAAGGACAGAGAAGTCACTCACACACACACACGCACACACACGCATACACGCACACACACACTCACACGCGCACACACACACATGTACACACACACACACACACACGAACGCACACACACACGCACGCACACACACACACACACACACACACTAAAAGTGTACATTTCCCAGTCAGTAAGTGGAGCCGTTCATATCAGACCACATCCTTAGCCACAGGACCTAACACTCACCAACCGGGATCCTGCCGTTAAAAGAGACAGATCGTTCATTATAACTGTGGTCCCTAAGTCATTCCACACCACCGGAAGACTCACATTCAAGGGGGACACGCGCGTCCGACTATGCCACCTATGTGCGACAGACGGCAATGCGACCGAGCAGGCGGTAGGAGGCGCATTCCTGCAGCCCAGAACGAGGCTGCTTGGCTATCGGTGCGCGCGGACCGCATAGCGCTTCATTCATGCTGAGAGAAGCTCAGCGGTCGGAGCGCGAGCTACCGGAGTACAAAGCTACGTTGACTGTCATGGACATGATCCCAAGTTTGAGATTTTAACGATGTTGATGAAAACGAACCACAAGATCGCAATCATTCGTAAGTAGCGCCAAACTTTTGTCGATGTTGAAACGAATGTGCGGTTTGACTTGGAAGAAAAGGTCTTAGCCGTAGTCGAACAGACTGAGAGGAATTCGTTTTCCCTCACGATGCCTCTCCTCTCCCGCGGTCTGGGTTCGTCTCGTCGTCTTTGCTATAGGCTCTCATTTGAATATGCAACCATCAAGTCTGGATGTGGTTGGAGGAATGTCTAGATTAAAAACAATGGACTGTTTGCGCCTTAAGTTTTGGACGGCTCGTCAGCGATCGTTCCGTAAAATGACCGAATCTGTCTTATGGTGTATTTAACAAGTTCGCGAAGTGAACCGGCTTGGCGGCGGTGACTATGTGGATATCGCCGAAAGGCAGCAAAGTCGAGAGCGGCGGTCTGGCAGCTTGTAGCATATTACCGGGCGTTCTCCGGCATCTCCCGGTTGCAGCTTGTGGCTTACCACAGTAGGAGTAGCTCACGGAGAAACGGCGAAATGTTCCTCCTCGACACGGAGACTCCGCTGTTATACGCGACTTTAGACGGGCACTAACTCAGATTCTATGAATACGATGAAGGAATGGAAAGCAAACGTATATCAGGCTGAATTTAGACTGTATGAAGTTATTTGTAAAATGGCACTAAAAATCCATTGGTTCAATGCGTGCCTGTGTGAGTGTGTGTGTGTGTGAGGTGTGTGAGTGTGTGAGTGTGTGTGTGTGTGTGTGTCGAGTTGGTGTGCTGTGTGTGTGTGTGAGAGAGAGAGATGAGGAACGGAGAGAAAGAACGAGGAAGATAGAGAGAGGAGGTTAGAGATCGTGTTTATCTCCCACAATGCCATTGTCGCTCAACACAATGTGACAGTTCTGTGTCACCTTATGAATTTTTGACAGAATGCGTAGGTGAGGTCTACCGGGAGACGGATTGCGGGCCGCGAGACAATCACCTCCCCGCCAAGACGATAGGAGAACAGAGAGACGGCGCTGGAACGTGTTGATAACGACAGCCCCGAATATAACCTCCTCTCTCTCCTAAGCGCAACTAAGACGATTTCTCACGAGCTCGATTCTGACGTCTGTGTAATCAGATGTTTTTTTTGTTGTTGTTTTTCTCCTCTTTGAATTGACGCCGCGAACGCGCGACACACAGTGCATCGATGTCACCCGCTTGGATGTCTTGCTTGAATGACAATCAGGGTGAGAATGCGTCCCCAGTTTGAAGTGACGGAGGTGGCGGTGTGTGTGTCAGAAGTCTGGCTAATGGGCTTCACACGGTTCCTACCGACAGTCAGTTTTACGGCGTTCTTCAAAGGAGAGGACCGTGAGATTTCGTAACCTTTCTTTTCGGTGCATGGTGATAACGAACAGACAGGCTTGGCTGTGTCACGGGTTCGTAAGATAGGCGCAGTTACCCTTTTTCCTTTGAATTCTTTTTAAAGACACCAATATATTTATTTATATTTATGTCCGTTATTTAACGGAATCTAACAGTTGTTGCCTTGTGTGAGGCAGGCATGCTGTGCAGGTTTTACCGGCCGCAGGGCAGGAAGTCGGGCGGACGAGGACTTGCTGTTCAGCTCGTGAGGGTCAGGCACTGGTACCGGCAGCCCGGAGCTTTGTGTCAGTCAGGGTTCCCGCGCTCGAGCTGACGGAGACTCGGTCAACAGGCCCCCGGGGGCATTGTAGTTGAGTGTTTTTTAAATAGCCATGTTTTTGCTGCATGGACTGTTATGTGTCGAGCGAATTGTTTAGCTATGACCAGCAGTTAGACTGTTACACAAACATTAAATATTTCATCCATTTGTATGGAATGTAGGCTGTGTGTAGACCTATGTGTGTGGATAAACGAAAGAGAAAGACACGGAAAAAGACAGAGAGAGACACAGAGAGGGAGAGAGAAAGGGGGAGAGAGAGAGGGAGAGGGAGAGAGAGACAGGCAGACAGGCAGACAGGCAGAGAGGGAGAGAGGGAGAGGGAGAGAGAGAGAGACAGAGGGAGGGAGAGGGAGGGAGAGAGGGGGAGAGAGAGACAGGCAGACAGGCAGAGAGGGAGAGAGAGAGAGAGAGGGAGAGGGAGAGGGAGAGAGAGAGAGAGACAGGGAGAGACAGAGAGAGAGACATAGAGAGAGAGAGAGAGAGAGAGAGAGAGAGAGCAAGAATGTCCCTATGATTATCACCAAACATGGTAACCATAATGGCACGAGGAGAATGCGTTTATATCCAATCACGTGAACCGGGTGACCCCGGTTCCCGGGCGGACCGCTGACAGGCTTGTATACAGTGTCTGTGACAGCTCTCGCGCTTTGGTGTTTGGATGCCACGAGCCTCACGCGTAACACCCTGGCTCCGTGCCTGTCGCGCGATCCTGGCGGGTTGCCGGTTCTTGGTAGTTTTTATCTGACATTCACGTCTTTAGGAAATGTGTTAGTATTACGTTAAACCTCGATACAAATACAACCTATAAATATATCATGATTATAAATAATAAAATATAAATATATCATGATTTCTGTGGTGAAGGAGGGGCAGACAACGGTTTTAACGGATTTAACCCTCTAGTTGTGTTCCCCACGAATTGGACCGATTTCCAAGTTTTCTATCTGAAAACTGTTATCTTTCTTAAAAATGTGATCTGATTTCCACACGGTTCCATGACTTGGTCCGCACAGTGCACCTGAACACGCAGAATAAATGCTGATCATCTTCATGACATTTTATATCGCGTCTGTTCGCGTGTGGTGTTAAAGGTCTAAACTGACTGGTCCTAAGAAACGAGGGGGTGAGACGGCAATCAGTGTATTAAATTGAGGGCACGCCCTTGCATTAGATTGACACACTTCTTCCACCAGACATCCACTTACATGTGATGAACAGCACGACACCTTATAGGAGAGAATTCGCTGTAGTTAAAATAATCCATTGCGACCTCACGCGATATGAAGTCATAAACTCAGGTTAATGAGGCCTACAGAACATCAGAACGTCGAATGTCTGCAACGTCAGTTCGAAAAATCGAATACAACCTTAGACGATAAAATAAGTATTAGCCTTTTATCGACTTTTATACAGCTAACATTGGGGCGGTTCATTTCGGACCGGGAATATTTCACGTGACACGAACACAACACGAGGGTTAAATAGTGGGTGATGATTAGAGCATACTTCATTTTCAAATACAAAATGTTTCCTCTTAATAAAGCTTTTCTCTCCAAAACGAACTATTTTGCTGCCGCTTCCGTTCGTTCCTCGTCTGTGTCGGGATTTGAGCGGCTTTTAAGTCGACAATGTTTTGAAGCAGGATTTTCTCTGAAAGGGCATATAGATCTGACACGGAGAGAAAGAGAGAGAGAGACAGGGAGAGCTGGAGAGAGAGACAGGGAGAGAGAGAGAGAGCTGGAGAGAGAGAGACATGGAGAGCTGGAGAGAGAGAGAGACAGGGAGAGCTGGAGAGAGAGAGAGGGAGAGCTGGAGAGAGAGAGACATGGAGAGCGAGAGAGAGAGACAGGGAGAGCTGGAGAGAGAGAGAGGGAGAGAGCTGGATAGAGGTTGGGAGAGAGAGAGAGACAGGGAGAGCTGGATAGAGGGAGGGAGAGAGAGAGACAGGGAGAGCGAGAGAGAGAGACAGGGAGAGCTGGATAGAGGGAGGGAGAGAGAGAGACAGGGAGAGCTGGATAGAGGGAGGGAGAGAGAGAGAAGAGACAGAGAGAGAAATATTCAATTTCTTCTGAACATTTCCGTTGAAAGCGACAGGTAATAGTGACGGGATCAGGGCTGTTCTACGGAATGTTCTGAATAGATCGACATGATGCGCGGGTGGTTTATGGTTCACAGGTCAAACTCAAATCAATGTGTTGAAAGAGAACGCGACTAGTCAATCAATCAGTTACTTCTGATCAATTAATCCGTATTGTCGTTAAACAATGTGTTTGTTGTGCCGATTAAACGCTATAAATGAAACCACATTAGTCAGGCAACGATTGTAGCAGCTTGCTGTGTTTTTCAGTTGTAATAAGTTAGAAAAACGATCAGAAAGTGCATGCTGAAATACACATCCTTCTATGACTCTGAGAAGCAAAAAAACTGTCTTTAATTATCTCCTTAACTGTCTTTATTTATGTTCTTCTTGTATGCAGCTGCGGATACAAGTTTTTTTTAATTAATTAAATGTAAATTAGATTAGAAATTGTTTTCAGTTGGCAAAAACGTCAGTGATGTCACCCCCTCCTCCACACACACACACACACACACACACACACACACACACACANGAACGGGATCTGAAAGGGGGAAAAGAAACGAGATATTATTTACAATTGAAAATATACAAGGACAGTATCCCAGTTTTTTAGGTCATCTGGACTGAGTTTATTTTAAACTGCAATCCAGAGAGCAGAAAACAATTCTCAAAAGAACCCAAATACCTGAAAGCGACAGGTCTGTATGAAACACCCTGGGGTTGAATCATCTGTGACCCATCACAAAGCACCACACTCTGGGTTTACCTACATGCTGTCTGGCCTCAAGTTCACCTCTATCAGCATGTTATTCAAATCCTATTAACTGACACATAGAGGGAGAGATGGAGGGAGAGATAGAGGGAGAGATGGAGGGAAAGATGGAGGAAGAGATAGATTTCTTTCTCCCTGTCCCAATACTGTCCTAAACTGTGGCTCTAGTAAAAAAAAAAAGTTACCAAAAAAGGTGTTTTTTGGTTGTTTTTTTTAAGGTTCTTGAGAAAAGTTCCTAATTGTTGAAGGAGCCCTCTATTATCTTAGTGCTGAGGGAGGGAGGGAGGGAGGGAGGGAGGGATGGAGGGAGGAAGGGAGGGAGTAAGGGATGATAGGAAGATGAGTCTGAAGGATGAGGGAGCCCTGACACTTGAAACGCTCTGGCAGGAAGGTACCCTGAGAGAACATAAATGAGTACAGGTGTACACACACACACACACACACACACATACATACACACACACACACACACACACACACACACCCACACACACACGAACGCACACCCACACCCACACACACACCCACACACCCACACACACACACACCCTCACCCTCACACACACACACACACACACACCCGCACACACCACATCAGGCAAGATCCTGAGAAAAAATGTGTTGCTTCAGTTTGATTCTGTCAACAACATGGGGACTGAAGTCAGCCTGAGTGTATGACCAGGGGCATCCCCAAATCAGCCTCATCTGCTTGTGACTTGCTCTGGGCAGTCACACACCAACACAGCTCAGCAACATAGAGCCAAATGAGCTGTTGTTCATTTTCGCTGTGATGTGAACAGCAGCTAAGCTGTGTTGGAGCCCCGTTGGCATGGAGATGCAGGAGGGCCTCTGCTTATGTGAAGAGGGACTTTTGACAAGTCGAAAAACAGACACCTGTCTTTTATTACAGACCCTGGCGAACTCAACCTTTCCAGACTGCCGCTTCTCAGAGAGAAGCTTCTGGGAAGAACCTCATTCTGCTGTGATTTATGACACGGTTTTACACCTTTGGCACAGACGGAGAGTGTGTGTAGGGGTGTGTGTGTCTGGCAGAGATGGAGTGTCTGAACACTGCACATGGTCATATTTATATTGATAAGCCATTTATTGTTATGGGAGGGCAGAGGTCTAGCAGATGAGCGCACACACTCTGCATGTGCACACGAGTGTGTGATGTCAAGTAAGACTAACGCACAGTTCAGCCAGATTCCAGCTTGGAGTCTTGGAGCGTGTGTGTGTGTGTGTGTGTGTGTGTGTATAGCTTAGGCTGATATAGGGATATATGTCTGAAGCAGAATGATAAGAAAAGCTTAGTGGATATAGAAGGTTTCTCTGCTCTGGCAGTAGGTATGGGTGGCCTGACAGATGACTGAGCTAACAGAAGCTTTGGAGAAGTTAGAACTCTTTAAATATCCTCCCCTCAGTCCCCTGCAGAGGCCAGTCTGTACTCCTAGAACAAGCAGAGAAGAGAACCTACCTCAGCCCTCTCTACCTCAGCCCTCTCTACCTCAGCTCTCTCTACCTCAGCCCCCTCTACCTCAGCTCTCTCTGCCTCAGCCCCCTCTACCTCAGCTCTCTCTACCTCAGCTCTCTCTACCTCAGCTCTCTCTACCTCAGCCCTCTCTACCTCAGCTCTCTCTACCTCAGCCCCCTCTACCTCAGCTCTCTCTACCTCAGCCCTCTCTACCTCAGCTCTCTCTACCTCAGCCCTCTCTA
>BROE01000021.1:1920599-1931114 GCA_036571765.1 Plecoglossus altivelis | reverse complement strand
CACACACACAGACACAGACACACACACAGACACAGACACACACACAGACACACACACACACATTAAAAACATGCTGATGTGCACATAACACCCAGCCCCACTTGACGCTGAAGCAGAAACAGAACGAGGCTGCTTCCCTACTTCCTCCTCTCGGTTCAGCAGACGCTTCTTCCAAGGTTGGATGAAAGAGAGGAGGAATCTGTTCTGCTCATTCCAGAGCGAGGAGAGAGTGACTGGTGGGAGGATGGAGAGAAGGAGAGAGGGAGAGAGACAAAGATGGAGGAAGACTGAGAGATGCATGAAAGATTCTGACAGCTCTATGGTCTAAAATAGGCTGAACGTTGGTGCTCTGAAATGATTTTTTTTTTCCTGATCCTAATTTCACCCAGGAAGCTGAATTATTCATTCTAGACCAATGACACATGGGAAGAGGACAAAGGACCATGGATCTATTTAGATTCACATAATAAATTCATGACTCACTGTTAAAGAAGAAGAGAGTGGAAGCATGAAGAGGGGAGAGGAAAGGAGAGGAAGAGAGGAGGAGAGGAGGAGAAAGAGGAGAGAGAGGAGAGGAGGAGAGGAGGAGGAGGAGAGGAAGAGAGAGAGGAGAGGCGAGGAGAGAGAGGAGAGGACAGAGGAGGAGAGGAGGAGAGATGAGAGGAGAAGAAGAGAGAGAGGAGAGGAGAATAGAGGAGGAGAGGAGGAAAGAGAAGAGGAGGAGAGGCGAGGAGGAGAGAGGAGGAGGGAGGAGAGGAGAGAGGAGGAGAGGAGAGGAGAGGAGAGAGAAAAGGGGAAGAGAGGAGGAGGGAGGGGAGGAGAGGAGAGAGGAGGGCAGAGAGGAGGAGGGAGGAGAGGAGAGGAGAGAGAAAAGGAGGGAAGAGAGGAGGAGGGAGGAGAGGAGAGAGGAGCAGGAGAGGAGGAGGGAGGAGCAGCGTAGGAGAGAAGAGGAGAGGAAGGGGGAGGAGGAGAGAGGAGAAAAGAGGAGGAGAGGAGAGAAAAGGAGAGGAAAGGTGAGGAGGAGAGAGAGAGATGAGGGAAAAGGAGAGAGAGAGAAGGGAGGAGAGAAGAAGAGTGGAGGAGAAAGAGAGGAGGGAGGAGAGAAGAAGAGTAGAGGAGAGAGAGAGGAGGGAGGAGAGAAGAGTGGAGGAGAGAGAGAGTAAAAACCGAATAGGAAAGAGGAGAAGGTACTGTTCGGAAGCTTACATTGAAACGCCCTGCAGGACAAAGATAAGCCTTTACCAAAAACTCCTTTACCCAGAGTTCAGACCAGGAAGGAACACTGATTAGCAGACCTGCCAGGTTGTTATGGCGACAGGGTGTATATGACAGGGTGGGAAGAAGGCTCCTCATCATGGCTTCACTGTGTTCCAAATAAACACTAACCTGACTCTGGCCCTCTACCCTCCAGCTAGCTCCTCTCTCTCTCTGTCTCTGTCTCTCTGTCTGTCTTTCCCTCTGTCTCTCTCTCTCCCTCTCTCTCCCTCTCCCTCTCTCTCTCTGTCTCTCTCTCCCTCTCTCTCTCTCTCTCTCTCTCTTTCCCTCTGTCTCTCTTTCCCTCTCTCTCTCTCCCTCTCTCTCTCTCTCTCTCTGTCTCTCTCTCTCTGTCTCTCTCTCTCTGTCTCTCTCTGTCTCTCTCTCTCTCTTTCCCTCTCTCTCTCTCTCTCTCTCTGTCTCTCTCTCTCTCCCTCTCATTCTCCCTCCCTCTCTTCCTCTATCTCCACCCTCTCTAGAGAGGCTGTGTGTTAACTGCTTAGGAATGGGCTTGATTGGGAGTTGTAGTTCTTCTTCTCCCTCAAGACTACGGATCCTAATAAGTCTGTGTTGGATGGAGTGAGACCTTTGAACCTAGCTGATTACCCAGCAGGCAGTGGGGCCAGAGGAGCTTAATGTGTGTGTGTGTGTGTGTGCGTGTGTGTGTCTGTGTGTGTGTGTGTGTGTGTGAGAGAGCAGTTTGCTCTGCGTCTCTGGGGTGACTCTAGCTAGACCCCTTCCCACACAGAGTACATTGAGTGGGTGGTCAGCTAGGCCCGCCGGACAGCCTGGGCCCACGGTGAGTCTGCAGCCTGGCAGAGAGGGCTTGTCCTGGGGGAGAGGGCTCAGGCTGCCCCCTCCCCCAAACTCCATAAGTGCTTCTTTCCATCAGGCCTGCATGTATTAATGCCTTTCAGATGAAAATGAGTCTTGCGTACAGACAGAAGGGTTAACCTTTCTGCAGTGCACACATTACAGCCTACACAATGGACCCAATCTCTTCCTCGATCAGACTCTCTCTCTCTGTCTCTCCCTCCATCCCTCCCCCTCCTGATCTCTCCTCTCTCCCTCCCTTCTCCTCCCCCCTCTTCCCACCTCCTCCCTCTCTATAATAAGTGTATTCAGCTCCCTCCAAACCACAATTACACCATGACATTCTCTCTGCAAAGCAGCTCTAATAGAATCATATAAGTACAGTAAATACACACCCTGTAACACACACACACACAATCGCTCATAGACACACACACTCTCCAGAACACACACACTCTCCAGAACACACACACTCTCCAGAACACACACTCTCCAGAACACACACTCTCCAGAACACACACTCTCCAGAAAACACACACCCATGTATAATAGTACAGTCAGAGAAGTCCAGTCCAGTTGTTAAGTTGTTAAGCCTGAACCTTCCCTGTTGCTCCCTGCCCACCCACTGTGTGTGTGTGTGTGTGTGTGTGTGTGTGTGTGTGTGTGTGTGTGTGTGTGTGAGTGAGAGAGAGAGAGAGAGAGATGAGAAGAGAGAGTAGAGAGAGAGAGAGAGAGAGAGAAAAGAAAGTTGTGTGTTGTGTGTGAGTGTGTGTTGTGTGTGTAAGGGTGTGTGTGTGTGTGTGCGTGTGTGTGTGTGTGAGTGAGTGAGTTAAGTGAGAGAGAAAGTGTGCGTCACTATGTGTGGTGTGGATAGAGAGAGAAAGAAAGTTACGTGTGTGTGTGGTTGTGTGATGTTGTGTGTTGTGTGTAAGGGTGTGCGTGTGCGTGTGTGTGTGTAAGGGTGTGTGCGTGTGTATCCCTCCTGAGAACAGCTCTTCAACATGTTGTCCTGTCTGTCCAGCAGCCTACACACACACACACACACACACCCATATACACACACCCTGACACACACACACACATACCCACCCATATACACACACCCTGACACACACACACTGGCACACACACACACACAGAGGATTATTAGCAGTAAGGCTTTGATGATAGTATGTCTAGTGGTCTCCAGGAGAGAAGAGAGGAGAAAGAGAGAGACAGTTAAAGAGAGACAGTTAGAGAGAGACAGTTAAAGAGAGAGACAGTTAGAGAGAGGGACAGTTAGGAGAGAGACAGTTAAAGAGAGACATGTTAGACGAGGAGACAGTTAGAGAGAGGACAGGTTAAAGAGAGACAGTTAGAGAGAGACAGTTAGAGAGAGACAGTTAGAGAGAGACAGTTAAAGAGAGACAGTTAGAGAGAGACAGTTAGAGAGAGACAGTTAGAGAGAGACAGTTAGAGAGAGACAGTTAGAGAGAGACAGTTAGAGAGAGACAGTTAAAGAGAGAGACAGTTAGAGAGAGACAGTTAAAGAGAGACAGTTAGAGAGAGACAGTTAGAGAGAGACAACGAGAGAGAAAAACGAGTGAGACAGAGAGAGAGACAGCAGAGAGGACAGTTAAAGAGAACATGTTAAAGAGAGAGACACAGAAGAGAGACAGTTAAAAGAGGAGAGTAGGTTGAAGAGGAGAGAGAGGAGAGGCAGATAGAAGAGGCAGAGGACAGTAAAAGAGAAGACAGTTAATATAAAAGAGAGATTGAAAGAGAGAGAGAGAGTTAAGAGAGATGGTTACAGGGAGAGAGAGAAAGTAAAAAAGAAGTAGAGAGACAGAAAAAAAGAGAGACAGTAAAGAGAGAGACAGCTAAAGAGAGAAGAGCTACAGGGAGAGAGACAGTTTACAAGAGACTCAAGAGAGACAGTTTAGATAGAGAAGACATGTTAAAGAGAGAGACACAGACGAGCAGAGCAGTGTAAAGAGAGACAGTTAAAGAGAGAGACACAGAGAGAGACAGTTAAAGAGAGACAGTTAAAGAGAGAGACACAGAGAGAGACAGTTAAAGAGAGACAGTTAAAGAGAGACACAGAGAGAGATGGAGAGAAGGGGAGGGAGGGACCGAGAAAGTGAAAGCGTTAAAGTTAGACAGTTAAAGAGAGATAGTTAAAGAGAGATAGTTAAAGAGAATAGTTAAAGAGAGATAGTTAAAGCACGATGGATAGTCTAAAGCAGAGAGGAGTAGAGTAGAAGAGAGACCAGACATAAAGACAGAGAGGGACAGATAAAGAGAGACAGTTAAATATAAAGAGAGTTAAAGAGAGAGGGACGAGGGAGAGAGATTTAAAGAGAGGAACAGGGTAAAGGGAGAGCCTACAGGGAGAGACAGTTAAAGAGACAGACAGTAAAAAAGCAGAGAGGTACAGGGAGTAGGGGAGAGAGTAAAAGAGAGAGGCAGTTAAAGAGAGAGACACAGAGAGAGACAGTTAAAGAGACAGACAGTAAGAAAGAGAGACGTAGAGAGGAGACACAGAGAGAAGACCAGATTAAAGCAGAGGACAATGTTAAGAAGAGACAGTATAAAAGAGAGAGGACACAGAGAGAGACAGTTAAAGAGAGACAGTAAGAAAGAGGAACAGTTAAAGAGAGAGACACAGAGAGAGGACAGGTTTAAAGAGAGATAGTAAGAAGAGACATTTAAAGAGAAGACAGTTAGAAGAGACAGTTTAAAGAGAGAGGACACAGAGAGAGACAGTTAAAGAGACAGACAGTTAGAGAGTAGACAGTTAAAGAGAGACCAGAGAGAGACAGTATAGGAGAAAGAGACCAGTAAAAAGAGAGAGGATTACAGGGGAGAGAGAGAGTAAAAGAGAGAGGCAGTAAAAAAGAGAGAGAGAGTAAAAGAGAGAGATCCCAGATTTGAGGAGACATAACTCAGGATGGTAAAACATTATCAGTGACATCAGAGGAGCTCCAAGTCATTAAGGAAATGACATTAAGAATCTGATCTCATCCCCCCCCCCCAACACACACACACACAGACACACACACACACACACACACAAAGACACAAACACACAGAGACCGACACCTCATCAGAGTCAGACAGACAGGACAGACAGAACAGAGACCAGATCAGACAGACAGACAGACAGACAGGATCACTTACGACTGGTGCACCGTGCAGTTGTAGAAGACAAAGTCCACGCTAGCGAACTTCATCCCTGTCTCCTTCGACTTCAGATACAGCTTGACCACACGCTTGTCACCTAGGAAACAGGCACCGTGGATACACATGACTGGACGATTCTAGGCACTGTGTCCAGGTGTGTGTGCGCAGGTGTATGTGTGTGTGTAAAAAAAAGTGTGTGCTTGTGTGTGCAAAAGAGTTTTTGTTTGTGTCAGAGTTTGTTTGTGAGTGTGTGTGTGTTCTGATGTGATATAGTGTGCCTTGCGTGTGTGTGTGTTGTGTGTGTGTCTGCATGTGTGTGTGCCTGCATGCTAAAGGGCCACTGGGATGTGTGTGTGTGCATGAATGAGAGATTGTGTGTGAGAGAAAAAGAGTGTGTGTGTGCCTGCATGTGTGTGTGTGTGCGCGTCTCACCGTGGTCCCTGGTGAAGAGGGCCACTTGGCGGCTGTGGGGAGACAGACAGTAGACCCTCCCTCCAAACACCTGACCCTCAGTCTCCATGAAGTCCTGGAACGAACAGTTGACCCCTGCTGACAGGTTAGGGACATTCTGGGTCTGCAGCACCAACTGCAGGAGGAGGAGGAGGAGAGGGGAGGAGGGGGAGAAGGAAAGGGGAGGGGAGGGGAGAGGTGTGAGGGCAGGAGGGGGAGAGGAGATTATGATCATTCATACTTGATGAGGGCTCTACTAAAGTCTACTGCTCTCTGCTAAAGTCTACTGCTCTCTGCTAAAGTCTACTGTACTCTACTAAAGTCTACTGCACTCTGCTAAAGTCTACTGTACTCTGCTAAAGTCTACTGTACTCTGCTAAAGTCTACTGTACTCTACTAAAGTCTACTATACTCTACTAAAGTCTACTGCACTCTACTAAAGTCTACTGCACTCTGCTAAAGTCTACTGCACTCTACTAAAGTCTACTGCTGTCTACTAAAGTCTACTGTACTCTACTAAAGTCTACTGCTCTCTGCTAAAGTCTACTGTACTCTACTAAAGTCTACTGCTCTCTACTAAAGTCTACTGCTCTCTACTAAAGTCTACTGCTCTCTGCTAAAGTCTACTGCACTCTACTAAAGTCTACTGTACTCTACTAAAGTCTACTGCACTCTACTAAAGTCTACTGTACTCTACTAAAGTCTACTGCTCTCTACTAAAGTCTACTGCACTCTACTAAAGTCTACTGTACTCTACTAAAGTCTACTGTACTCTACTAAAGTCTACTGCACTCTACTAAAGTCTACTGCTCTCTACTAAAGTCTACTGCTCTCTGCTAAAGTCTACTGCACTCTACTAAAGTCTACTGCTCTCTACTAAAGTCTACTGCTCTCTACTAAAGTCTACTGTACTCTACTAAAGTCTACTGCTCTCTACTAAAGTCTACTGCACTCTACTAAAGTCTACTGTACTCTACTAAAGTCTACTGCACTCTGCTAAAGTCTACTGCTCTCTGCTAAAGTCTACTGTACTCTACTGCACTCTACTAAAGTCTACTGCTGTCTACTAAAGTCTACTGTACTCTACTAAAGTCTACTGCTCTCTGCTAAAGTCTACTGTACTCTACTAAAGTCTACTGCTCTCTACTAAAGTCTACTGTACTCTACTAAAGTCTACTATACTCTACTAAAGTCTACTGCACTAAAGTCTACTGCACTAAAGTCTACTGCACTAAAGTCTACTGCACTAAAGTCTACTGCTCTCTACTAAAGTCTACTGCACTCTACTAAAGTCTACTGCACTCTACTAAAGTCTACTGCTCTCTGCTAAAGTCTACTGCTCTCTACTGAAGTCTACTGCACTAAAACAGGTAGAAAAAATATTAGATTTGTTTTTGAAAATAGGTTTGCTTTTCTGTTTGAACTGTCTCACACATCTTTTCACAGTCCCAGGACACTGGAGGCCAGTGCCCACACACACCCCACCCTCACCCGTACACACCCCACACCCGCACCCGCACCCTCACCCTCACTCCACCCTCACCCGTACACACCCCCTCACCCATACACAACACAACCTCACCCATACACACCCCACCCCCCATACACACACAAACATGTACACACTCATGCATACATACACACACCCACCCCCCCCCACACACATCCCACCCCCTCATCCATACACCCCCCCACCCCCCCACCCCCTCATCCATTACATTACCCCCCCCACACCCCACACACACACCCCACTCCCCTATCATTCACACCCCACCACCCCCACACACACACCCCACGCCCTCAACCATACACACACCCCCACACACACAAAAACCCTCACCCATACACCCACCCCACATCCCCACCCCCCCACACCCACCTGGACTTCAGACATGGTGACGGAGACGTTGGCTGGCTGGACAGACAGACGGACACACTGCTCCACCCTGGAGGCAAACCTCTGGGGCTCCTCTGCCCGCTGACACCAGTCTCTCCTGGAACACCTGGGAGGACAGAAGGGGGTTGGTGCATGCTTACGTGTGTGTGTGTGTGTGCCTGTGTGCATGGTGTGTGCGTGTGTGTGTGTGTGTGCATGGTGTGTGCATGTGTGTGTGTGTGTGCATGGTGTGTGTTTGCATGGTGTGTGCATGTGTGTGCGTGTGTGCGTGTGCATGGTGTGTGTGTGTGTGTGTGTGTGTGCATGGTGTGTGCGTGTGTGTATGGTGTGTGTGTGTGTGTGTGTGTGTGTACTTACAGGTTGTGCAGGACACACCAGCCACAGTGAGGATCTCCTGAACCCAGACAGGAGCTGCAGGAGGAGTACTGTTCACAGCTCTCCACTGGAACTCTGCTCACCTGCACACACGCACGCACGCACGCACGCACGCACGCACGCACAGCACCACACAGCACACACACACACAACACACACAGACACACCATAGAAAGGGTTATTCACGAGATCTTGTGTTCTGGTGTTGAGCAGGTTATGTCCACATCATCTTTATTCATTGCCTAACCTTAGCTCGCCCTCTCCCTCCCTCTTCTCCCTCCTCTCTCCCCCCCTCCCATCCTCTCCCTCCCTCTCTCCCCTTCCATCCTGTCCCTCCCTCTCCCCCCCCTCTCCCCCTCTCCATCCCCTCCCTCCCTCTTCCCCCTCCCTCCCCCCTCTCCCATCCCCTCCCTCCCTCTCCCATCCTCTCCCATCCCCTCCTCCTCTTCCCATCCCCTCCCTCTCTCCCCCCCTCCATCCTCTTCCTCCCTCCCACCCCCCCTCCCTCCATTCTCCCCTGCTCCCATCCCTCCCTCCCTCTCCCATCCTCTCCCTCCCGTCTCTCCCCCTCTCCCACCCCCCTCCTATCCCTCCCTCCCCTCCTTCCCTCATTCATCCCCTCCCTCTCTCTCTCCCCCCTTCCCATCCCATCCCTGATAGATGGACAGACAGACAGATGTTCTTGCAATGCTGAGCCTCTGGCTAACACCAGCAGAACAGCTATTTTGGAGCAATGCATGCATGTGTGTAAATCTGTTTGTGTACTGCATATGTGTGTGTACTGCATACGTGTGTGTGCGTGCGTGCGTGTGCGTGTATGGCGTGTATGTGTGTGTGCGTGTGTATGTGTGTGTGTGTATATGGTGTGTGTGTGTGTGTATGTGTGTGTGAGTGTGTGTGTGTGTGGGTGTGTGTGTGGTGTGTGAGTGTGTGTGTGTGTGTGTAGGCCATGGAAGGTTGTGAAGCCTGAAGCTCCGACCACAGTTCCTCCTGTCAGCTAACTGAAGGATCAGAGAGAAGAGAGAGAAGAAGGGAGGGAGAGAGAGAGCTGGACAGAGAGAGAGAGAGAGAGAGAGAGAGAAAGAGAGAGCTGGACAGAGAGAGAGAGAGAGCTGTAGAGAGAGAGAGAGCGCTGGACAGAGAAAGAGAGCTGGACGAGAGAGAGAGCTGGACAGAGAGAGCTGGAGAGAGACAGACAGATGAAGAGGGAAGGAGAATGAGTCTGCAACAACTAGACTAGGTTCCCAGAGTAAACACACACACACCCACACACACACAGACACACACCAGGTAAGGTAACAGCATCTAGTGGCAGTGGTAACCCTACCACAGAGACTAGTGGAGATGAACTATACTGACAGACGGAGGGAGAGAGAGAGGGGTGGAGGGAGGGAGAGAGAGGGGTGGAGGGAGGGAGAGAGAGAGGAAGGGGTGGAGTGAGGGAGGAGAGAGAACGGTAGAGTTGGGGAGGTGGAGGGCAGGGGAGGGGAGGAGAGATGAGAGGATAAAGGGAGGGGGGAGGGAAAGGGGAGGGGAAAAAGGGGGGAATGGGAAGGGGGGAGGAGAGAGGGAGGGATGGAGCGAGGGAGGAGAGAGGAAGGGGTGGAGGTAGAAGTGGAGGGATGGAGGGAGGGAGAGAGGAGAGAAGGATGGAGGGGGGAGAGAGGGATGGAGGAAGGGAGGGATGGAGGGAGGGATGGAGGGAGGAGAGAGGGATGGAGGGAGGGATGGAGGGAGGAGAGAGGGATGGAGGGAGTAGAGAGGGATGGAGATCTAAAAATCCACAAATGTGATTGCGTCTGATATTTCCTTCCACATGTTTGGGAGTGGCTAGACACCGCCTGTAGTAATTGGCCCAGCTGAGCCATTAGGAATGTGCTATCATAGCAGAATACTGTGATGGATGGATCCTTCTAGAAGCAGAGCCAGCCAACACACACACACACACACACACACACACTCATTCACACACTATCCCCAGGAGAGTAGGCCATTGTTCTGGTCGCCAAACAAATAAAGACCAGACCTCATTTCAACACAAAACTTTCTATACTAGACGCTCTCCTCATCCCTCTTCTCATCCCTCTCCTCATCCCTCTCCTCATCCCTCTCCTCATCTCTCTCCTCAATCCTTTCTCCTCTCATTTGTCTTGATATACTAAATGCTCTCCTCATCACTCCCTCACCATCCTTCTCTCCTCTCCTCATCCCTCTCCTCTCCTCATCCCTCTATCTCTCTTCATCCCTCTTTCCTCTCCTCATCCCTCTTTCCTCTCCTCATTCCTCTTTCCTCTGTTCATCCCTCCATCTCTCCTCATCCCTCTATCTCTCCTCATCCCTGTTTCCTCTCCTTCTCCCTCACCTCATCCCTCCATCTCTCCTTATCCCTCCATCTCTCCTCATCCCTCTTTCCTCTCCTTCTCCCTCTCCTCTCCTCATCCCTCTTTCCTCTCCTTCTCCTCTCCTCATCCCTCCATCTCTCCTCATCCCTCTTTCCTCTCCTTATCCCTCCATCTCTCCTCATCCCTCCATCTCTCCTCATCCCTCTTTCCTCTCCTTCTCCC
>BROE01000021.1:1903451-1920099 GCA_036571765.1 Plecoglossus altivelis | reverse complement strand
ACTGCTGTTTCCTCACATACAGAAACACTACACTGCTGTTTCCTCACATACAGAAACACTACACTGCTGTTTCCCTCCAGAAACACTACACTGCTGTTTCCCTCCAGAAACACTACACTGCTGTTTCCTCACATACAGAAACACTACACTGCTGTTTCCTCACATACAGAAACACAGCAGGTAAACAGATGCTTGCAGAGGTTTCCAAGGTTTATGTAGAAGGCTTTGATGATTCTAGACGTCTGTAAAACTCTTTAGAAGTGCGTTTACCAACACTTCAAACATTAATCGTCATTCAACACGTATCTGAGAAAACAAAAAGCATCCGCGGTTTTCATCCATTAATTCCAGTTTCTGTGAAAAACTATAATGGATGGAAGTATGGATGGAGTCGATATTATAAATGACAGCATCAGTTATTAATAAAACGTATTACCCTTGGATGACATACATGATGTTTTTAATCTGATCGTCCCCGGCGAGTTACTGACGATGGACGTATCGACCCTCCTGTCAGAAGGCAGCCTGGAGGCTGTTACCGGGGTAACGTCAACATGGAATCCGTTTTCTTAACGGACAAGTAGGTGAGCCATGGGGGACAGAGAGACAGACAGGTGAGCCATGAGACAGAGAGACAGACAGGCAAACAGACAGGTGAGCCAAGGGGACAGACTGACAGAAAGGAATCAAGATCACAATTATAAACCAGTTCATTGCCAAGTAAATCTACACACACAAGTATTTTGTTTTGGTAGGCAGACAGACAGACAGACAGACAGACAGACAGACAGGCAGGCAGGCAGGCAGACAGACAGACAGACAGACAGACAGACAGACAAGAGGACAGACAGGCACCGGCAGGCAGACAGACAGACAGACAGACAGACAGGCAGGCAGGCAGGCAGGTATTCTGGCAGACAGACAGGCAGATGAAGGTAAGGCGGATGTATGAGGTAGAATGTGGGAGAAGTCTGGACTGTGCCTATCTTGTTCAGGGTGTTACCATGACCAGTGACTGATAGACAAACTCATTCAACCTTGTTTTCTACATTCTCTCCTCTTTCTCAATCTCTCTCCCGCTCCATCTCTCCTCTCTGAATGAGGTGCCATTCGGCATTAGACAGGGAATGGCTGAGTCTGATGATTCTGTGCCTTCTGGAGACAGCTGAGTTGAGAGTGAAAGTGTGCGTGTGTGTGTGTTTTGTGTGTTTGTGTGTTTTGTTTGTGTGTCTGTGCTTGTGTGTATCTGCACGGGTGTGTTTGTTCATACGTGTGTGTGTGTGTGAGGTAAAGGTGTTGAGTGGAGAGTATGAATGTGTGTGTGAGGTAACAAGCCTTGAGTGACCAGTATTGAATGTGTGTGTGTGTGAGGGGGAGGAGTCTGTAGCGGGTAGAGGCATGAGTGGTGTTGTCGGTGTCGTCGCGTGTGTAGGGTGTGGTGGTGCAACCCGGGGTAAGAGGTAGTTAGTGAGCAGTATGAATGTGTGTGTGTGTGGTGTGTTGTGTGTGTGTGCTGTGTGTGTTGAGCGGTTTCCGAGTGTTGGCTCAGAGTATGTTGTGTGTGTGTGAGATGAAGATAGCCTCCATCTGTGCGAGTTTGTGTGTGTGAGAGACGGAGAAAGAGATGAGAGAGACAGAGAAAGACAGAGTGTGTGAGTGAGAGTGAGCCTATCAGAGATGGTGTGTGCATGTGTGCGTGAGGGGCAGGGGAGAGTTGTAGCGGTAGAGATGACTTGTAAAGCTCCACAGCTTATGAAAGATTCATGGCTTCTGCAGTGTCAGTTTGCTGGAGTGAGTTTAGCTGAGAGAGCTCTGAGGACTGAGTCTCTCTGTCTCTCCTCCCTCTCTGTCTCCTCCCTCTCTGTCTCTCCTCCCTCTCTGTCTCCTCCTCTCTGTCTTTCTCCTCCCTCTCTGTCCACCTTCCCTACTCGTGTCTCTACCTCCCTCTCTGCCTCCTCCCTCTCTGTCTCTCCTCCCTCTGTCTCTCCTCCCTCTCTGCCTCCTCCCTCTCTGTCTTCCTCCTCTGTCTCTCTTCCTCTCTCTGCCCTCCTCCGTCTCCTCTGTCTCCTCCCCCTTCTCTGATTACTCCCCCTCTTTCTCTCCTCCCTCTCTGCCTCCACTTCTTTCTATCTCTCCTCCCTCTCTGTTTTCTTCCCCTCTCTCCTCCTTTTCTGCTTCCTCCCTCTCTGCCTCCTCCCTCTCTATCTCTCCTCCCTCTCTATCTCTCCTCCCTCTCTATCTCTCCTCCCTCTCTGTCTCCCTCCTCCCTCTCTCTCCTCCCTATATCTCTCTCCTCACCCTGTCTTCATCTCTCTCCTCACCCTGTCTTCATCTCTCTCTCTCTCGTTCTTTCCTCTCCTTCCTCACACATTTCCAGTGTTTTCCATGAACACCCTTTCCTCTCCAAGCTAAAAACAGAAGACAACACTGAAATGCAATTTAACTCTATTAGAGCGATTTAACACATTTGCTTTTCCCGCATTATAATTAGAAGTATTCTTACGATGTGACAGTTTTGTATCTTAACATACTGACAATTGTAATGTTAGTAAGTATGCGTGCAGTCATACTGTGTGAAGCGTACTGCAGGTGTGACACATGGCTACCTGTTTGTTGGCCCTCTGGATCCTGAAGACAGACAGGTACCTGTCTGTTGTCTCTCTGGATCCCAAAGACAGACAGGTACCTGTTTGTTGGCTCTCTGGGTCCTGAAGACAGACAGGTACCTGTCTATTGGTTCTCTGGATCCTGAAGACAGACAGGTACCTGTCTGTTGGCTCTCTGGATCCTGAAGACAGACAGGTACCTGTCTGTTGGCTCTCTGAATCCTGAAGACAGACAGGTACCTGTCTATCGGTTCTCTGGATCCTGAAGACAGACAGGTACCTGTCTGACAGCCCTCATGCTCCTCTGGGCTGCGTTGGAAGGAGAGTCGAGGAAAGTTGGACTAATCAACAGTAGAAGTTATGACCTTGTGAGGCTGTTGTGTTTTTGAGAAGAAACAGGACTGACTTCAGTCAGTGTGTGTGTGTGTGTGTGTGTGTGTGTGTGTGTGTGTGTGTGTGTGTGTGTGTGTGTGTGTCCGAGTGCTTGTGTGTGTGTGTTGACATTGGCAGCAGAAACAGTCCTGCTGGTTCACAGATCTCTGTTTTCCTGCCTTTAAACCTCCACATCTTACTTTAGTGTGATCTGGTCTGACACACACGCTGATAGACAGATGCAGGCACGCACGCATACGCATGCACACGCACACAAACACACACACTCACTCACTCACACTCACACACGCACCCACATGCACACACACGCACACACACTCACACACGCACACACATGCACACACACGCACACACACACTCACACACACACACTCACACACACACTCACATACACACACACACACTCACACACACACTCACACACACACACACACGCACACAGCACGTTGCCTATCTCTCTCAGTCCACAGTTTCTTCAAAGATGGAGTCCAGCTTTAGAGGGACCACAATGCATTGCTTTGCTTATCTTCGAAGGCCATAAGGAAACCACATGCTAATTCATCCTCAGATAAATTGATAGATTGCAAACATACTTTCTCCTCCACGCCATCCTCACAACCGCTTCAACTTCCTTTGTTCCAGTTTCTCAAACTTCTGAGATTACGAGTCGCGCGCCCAAAACATATTTCGGAGGACATAAAGAGAGGTAGGGCAACTTGTGGACGATCGAAGGTTAAGAAACCAACCAAACGTGATGGTTGAATCAAGCTGCTCAGTCACACCACAACGCGTTGTGAAGGCCTTCTTGTTTGCAGTAATATCATGGCGTCATGGACCCTGCATGTTAAACATAGGGTTAGGCTGGAGCGAGCAGGATGAATAATTAAAGGTGCGTTCTCTCAGAAGAATGCGAGACATCTTCTCTGACTCTGTTGCAAAGATGTTCTGCGCTACAGGACGTCATATCATAGGAGACCCTGGCAGAGTATAGCAGAGTAAAGTAGAGTATAGCAGAGTAGAGCAGAGTAGCGTAGAGCAGAGCAGAGTATAGTAGAGCAGACAATAGTAGAGTAGAGTATAGCAGAGTATAGCAGCGTAAAGTAGATTATGGCAGAGTAAAGCAGAGTAGAGTACAGCATAGTAGAGCAGAGTATAGCAGAGTATAGTAGAGTATAGTAGAGTATAGCAGAGTATAGCAGAGTATAGCAGAGTATAGTAGAGTATAGTATAGTAGAGCATAGTATAGTATAGTAGAGTATAGCAGAGTATAGTAGAGTATAGTAGAGCAGAGTATAGTAGAGTAGAGCAGAGTATAGTATAGTAGAGCAGAGTATAGTAGAGTAGAGCAGAGCAGAGTAAGACAGGGTACAGCAGTTCTCTAGACAGCCTGTTTTAGCATTAGCATTAGCGGTCTAATAGCTGTGAGGATGACAGCTTGTGTATGTATCTCATATATGCACTACTCTATTTGTACTTTAGCAGCAGAAACTGTATGTGCCCAAGAAAAAGTTCCTTTGGGACGACAGAGTATATCTTCTCTAATTCTCCAGAAGGCATGTGTTAGCATTAGCCTTCCTTTCAGAAGGCATGTGTTAGCATTAGCATCCCTCCAGAAGGGATGTGTTAGCATTTGCATGTCTCCAGAAGGCATGTGTTAGCATTAGCGTTAGCAAGCTAATCCAGGCCTTAGTGTCCTAGCAGCTACGAGCCGCTAACAGCTGAATCTCTGCCGGCTCCTTCAGTCTACACGTCTCCAGACGCTGTGGAAGCAGGAAGGAAGGAGCGGGGGGAGGGACGTGGGGTCGGGGTTGGGGGCGGGAGGAGGGGTGTTCGTATGGGTGTTTTTTGTATGCAAGATGCCGCACGCATGTGTGTGTAGTTTGTCTGACTAGGTGTTTGTGTGGTGTGTGTGTGTGTGCGTGTCGCCCCAGGAGGTGCAACAAAAAGGGAATAAAGAGAGACTTTTCACAACAATGACTGTTCACAACCTGGGAATACTTTAAGACTCAAGGCCAACGCCAGTCAGAGAGTCTGTAAGTGCACGTGTTTCTGAGTGTGTCTCTCTCTCTCTGTGTGTGTATGTATAAACGTTTGTGTTTCTGTGTGTGTGTCTCTCTCTCTGTGTGTGTATGTATAAACGTTTGTGTTTCTGTGTGTGTGTCTCTCTCTGTGTGTGTATGTATAAACGTTTGTGTTTCTGTGTGTGTATGTAGAAATGTATGAGTGTAACTTCATGTGTGTACGTCCGTACGTATAAATATGTGTGTGTTCCAGTACGTCGTACCTGCTGGAATGGACAAGAAACAGCTCATAAGGAGAGTCGAGTGGACAGCAGGAGGAAGAGGAGGAAGGCTAGTCTTTAGAGACCATAGACCCCCTCTGAGTCCTCTCATAGATCTCTCCACAGGAGAGGTGTGTGTGAGTGTGTGTGTGTGTGAGTGTGTGTGTGTGTGTGTGTGAGTGTGTGTGTGTGTGCGTGTGAGTCTGCAGCGTGTCCAGAGTAAACTCCACTTCCTAGTGTGAAGCCAGCAGAGCAGAGGAAAGGAGGGAGACGAGAAAGAAGAAAGGACAAGAGGAGAAAGGGAAGAGGGCAAGGAAAGAAAGAGAGAGGGGGGGGAAGGAGAGGAGACAGAACAGAGGCACTCAGACCGCCTTCCCCTCCCCCCCCCTCCGCACTCCTCTCCCCTCCTCTCCTCCGCACTCCTCTCCCCTCCTCTCCTCCCCTGTGTCCTGAGTCTCTGAATGTGCTGTCTACTCCCCCCCCCTCCCCCCTCTCCCCCAGGCTGTATAATAGAGGTCACATATCCTCTGGGGGCGGGCCTGTCCCCTCTGTGTTATTCTAATGGACTTCTCATTCGATGGATAAGCCGCCAGTCATGCTGGAGCGGGCCCTGGGGGCGGGATCAGAACTCTCAGATGGAATGTCATCCAGCCAGCATGCTGATGGACGCTTCACAGACTGACAGGATAGGAGGACCCAAATACCTTGAGACCAGGAACCCTGAACACTGCAGGGAGAGTGGGGGGGAGAGAGGGGGAAAGGTAAGGGGAAAGAGAGGGTAGAGAGAGGTGAGAGAGGGGGAAAGGTAAGGGGAAAGAGAGGGTAGAGAGAGGGTGAGAGAGGGGGAAAGGTAAGGGGAAAGAGAGGGTAGGGAGGGGGGGAGAGAGGGTAGGGAGAGGGGAAAAGGTAAGGGGAAAGAGAGGGTAGGGAGAGGGGGAGACAGGGGGAAAGGTAAGGAGAAAAATGAGGGTAGGGAGAGGGGGAGGGTTAGGGAGAGGTGTGTGTAGGTAGACAGTTGAAGAAACAGAATGTTGTTTGACTTCAAAGAGGTAACAAAAATGTTTTACTGCAAGCAAAAGTAGACCATTGACCAACCACAATACTCACCACTATCATCCTCAAACGTTACACCACTATCATCCACATCACCACCATCTTCATCCTCACCACCATCATCATCATCATACTCACCACGATCTTCATCCTCACCACTATCATCCACATCACCACCATCTTCATCCTCACCACCATCATCATCATCATACTCACCACGATCTTCATTCTCACCACCATCATCCACATCACCACCATCTTCATCCTCACCACCATCATCATCATCATACTCACCACGATCTTCATCCTCACCACCATCATCCACATCACCACCATCTTCATCAACCTCACCGCCATCTTTATCACCACCACCATCGTCATCCACATCAACACCATCATCATCCTCACCACCATAATCATCATCATCACCACCATCATCTTCATCCTCACCACCATCATCATCACCACCATCTACATCCTCACCACCATCTTCATCCTCACCACCACCATCTTCATCCTCACCACCATAATCACCAGTATTCACCACCACCATCTTCATCCACACCACCATCTTCATCATCCTCACCACCACCATCATCATCATCCTCACCGCCATCTTCATCCTCACCATCCTCATCCTCACCACCATCTTCATCCCTAACGGAGAAACACCTTCCGCTGTAGACCTGCTCCATTCTGGATCACAGTTCATTAGAAACCAGGAACAGGAGGGAAAAAAAGGCACTGACAAGTAAGATGTATAAAAACATGTTTAATCTCTCCAGTATGCCCCTCTATTTACACATAATAAATCTGTAAAATAGGAAAGAGCTGAATATTTACATGAACATGAAACAACCAAAAGCGTCATATTAGGGTATATCAACTCTGAAACTCTTAAAAAGAGATCAGATTCCAGGTATTAAAACTCTGCAGTTTAACTTTTTCTTCTTTTATTTATATATATTTTTTCTTCTCTGACTGAGGCTGTGAGTGTGTGTGAGCGTGTGTGAGCGTGTGTGTGAGCGTGTGTGTATGTGTGTGTGAGTGTGTGTGTGTATGTGTGCGTGCGTGTGTGTGAGCGTGCGTGTGAGCGTAGGCATTCCATGTTTGATCACACGTCTTGGTTGAAACTCCATCTGAGAGCAGGTCTTCAGAAAGACCTGCTGAGATGAGAGACGATCTGCAGGCTAGATACGGCCGACAGGTGTTGCATTCTGGGTGATGGCCGGGTCACGGGGGGGTGAGGGGTGGGAGGAGGAAAGGAAGGGGAGGAAAGGGGAAGAGAGGGGAGAGGGAGGAGAGAGGAAGGAAAACGTAGTAGTAGGAGTGGTAAAAAGGTTTGGGGCAAAGAGAATCTTGTCTCATTTGATCTGTCTGCTTCTCTGCATCTACCTGCTGACCTAACTGTCTGTCTGTCATCTAAACAGTCTTCCTTTTTGCCTGTCAAAAAGTCTGCCGCCCTGCCTGTCTAACTGCCTGCCTGTCTGTCTGCCACAATGACAGAACACAACAGAGCACATCGTCCAACTTTGTAGCATTGAAGCCTTTCATCTTCATATGAGCAGGGAGACAGGCTTCTCCATCAGCACACCAGCCCCATGACAGCTGTAACCCCACCCTCCTCTAACCCCACCCTGCTCTAACCTCACCCTGCTCTAACCTCACCCTGCTCTAACCCCACCCTCCTCTAACCCCACCCTGCTCTAACCCCACCCTGCTCTAACCCCACCAGCTCCCCCCATCTCCTCTGCACGCAGTCCAGCTCCATCAGGAGAGAACCACACCACCTTCCCATCAAGCAGGAGCAGACTGGAGATCATCTACTGTTCTGGGAGACATGAGGGAGGACGGACTGACCCGAGGACATGGAGAACAAGGAAGGGTCTGTCAGATGAGGAGGATGATGATTGGCTGTACAGAGGTGAAGGGGGAGGAGCCTAACCAGGACAGCTGAGGAACAGGGAGGGGCTTAGTCTGTTGTTCGTGTTGATTGGTGAGTTGACCCTTCCAAGAGCACGCCGCCTACAAACCGGCCAATCACATCGATGGGTAACAAGTTCATGGTTTTGTTCCTGCTCTCATCTCTGATTGAAGACGGGAGTGTTTAAAGACGTTCCGAAAGACGTTCCAAAGTCACAGTCTGTCCTCGTACAGCAGGGACTTCAGGAGAACCCAGGACAGGGCGTGTTCTGCGTTCCGTGTGGGATCACAGGCAGAACAGAGGAGGAATATTCACATAGAAAGAGAGGCAGACCACAAAGGGGATCAGGTTTCTGACAATGACGAGAAGAAAGAAAAGAAATGTATCTTAAAAGTAAACGTCTTCACTCGTAGAAACCTTGAAAGACAAGGAGTTTTTGTCACAATCTCATCTGGAATCAAAGATCTCTGCGTTTGTCATTCATCCTCCTTCCCCCTTCAGCTCCTTAAGGAGAGTGGAGAGGGAGACTGGTCCTAGAATAGAGCCCTCCACTACGAGGTGTTGGAGAAGGAGGGATGGAGAAAGAGGGAGGGATGGAGAAAGGGGGGAGGGATGAAGAAAGGGGGGGGGATGGAGAAAGGGGGAGGGATGGAGAAAGGGGAGGATGGAGAAAGAGGAGGATGGAGAAGAAAAGGGAGAATGGAGGAAGAAAGGGGAGGGATGGAGAGAGACGGTGGAGGGATGGAGAAAGGGGGAGGGATGAGAAAGGGGGGAGGTTGGAGAAGAAAGGGGAGATAGAGAAAGGGGGAGGGATGGAGAAAGGGGAGGGATGGAGAAAGAGGGAGGGATGGAGAAAGGGGGAGGGATGGAGAAAGGGGGAGATAGAGAAAGGGGAGATTAGAGAAAGGGGAGGGATGGAGAAAGGGGGGAGAGATGGAGAAAGGGGGAGAGATGGAGTCTAGGCAGTGAGAAAGATGGAGAGATAAGGGGAAACCTGATGGAAAGAGGGAAAGGAGAGAGAGAAAAAGAGAGACATAGAGAGAGAGACTTCTTTTTCCATTACCCAGCTGTGATAAACCAGGATCTTGGCATTAGCATAACAATGAGGTTGAGTGTTAGCTTAGGAGGCTAACAAGAACTTAGACAGTTCTCAAGCAGTAAGAAGTGGTTGCTGTTCCGTCTTCTATAGAACTCTGTTCTCAGGTCTTCTACGTGTTCTATAGAACTCTGTTTTCAGGTCTTCTACGTGTTCTATAGAACTCTGTTCTCAGGTCTTCCACGTGTTCTATAGAACTCTCCTCGTGTTCTAGAAGGCCCAGGTGAAACAGAAGTCGATTGTTTCTGAGACTAATATCTTTCTACATGATCAGGTCACGTGTTGAGTGACTTCACCCCAGCTTCTGTGTTCACCTAGTTCACACCGGCTGGACTGGAAGAAATACGAGTCTTCGCTTCATCCGTTTCTAAATGATTCTTTTTTTTTTTCCCGTAACTGAACTACAGTCTTAAGCTCAGATTTAGTCACTAGATGTAACAACATTTCATCAAAAGAGAAAAAAAGTATTTGCACTAAACAACATTCAAATCAAACATGGCACCACACACATCATCCTCGTCTTTGAAATATCAAATCCTCTTCTCAGAGTACTTTGTACATGACAAAGGAAAATGGTTTAACTATATTTTCATACGTTTGTTTAAAAATGAAGTTGTATTTATATATCTATATATATTCATATATCCTCTTCTTTTGATGTAGCTTTTTTGTTGTAAATTGTGCAAATTCAGCGGTGACACAAGTGGCAGGGCACTGGAGAGGTGGAGGCAGCTGAATGAAACGGAGAAATTAAGATAAAAAAAGAAATTGAAAAAAAAAAAAAAATACAACAAGGACGTCTGAAAATAAAAAAATAAACTTGAAATCAAGACAACCAGAAAACGTCCACAAGAGTCAGTGGTTACCCTGGTAACAGGAGAAATGTCTGCTGATCTGGGAGGATGGTTGGGGGAGGGGGGGGGGGGCAACACTCTGGAGTCCTTTAGTTTCCCCCCCCCCCCCCCTCCCCCCCCCTCCACACACACTTCTGCCTCCTCATCTACCCTCCCTTTCGTTCACACACTCAGGTACCAGCAGGAGGTTGGCTCTGGGCTAATCTTAGAAGATGTGTTGACTCCAGGAGGTGTTAAGGTCTAGTCCTGGTACCTACACCAGGAGGTGTTCAGGTCTAGTCCTGGTACCTACAGCAGAAGGTGTTCAGGTCTAGTCCTGGTACCTACAGCAGAAGGTGTTCAGGTCTAGTCCTAGTGCCTACACCAGGTGGTGTTCAGGTCTAGTCCTGGTGCCTACACCAGGTGGTGTTAAGGTCTAGTCCTGGTGCTTATACCAGGTGGTGTTAAGGTCTAGTCCTGGTGCCTACACCAGGAGGTGTTCAGGTCTAGTCCTGGGGAAGGTCTCAGGTGTTCAACTGTAGTTACCTGAAGGCTCTGGGTTCAACAACTTTCATGGGTGTCTGGTACCGGAAGGATGGTCAGCTCTAGTCTAGATGTATAGATATGTGAAAGCCAGGCCCTAAGTCTGTGTGTGTCTGTCCGCTGTGTCTCTAGTGGTCTGCTTCCTGTGTCGCTGGAGTCCTTCAGCATGGTGTTGGGGTCAGGGGTCAGCAGAGGGCTCTGTGATTGGCTGACGCTCAGCTGGACAGGTTCATGGTGTCTATGACCTGTTCCAGCTTGCTCCGTAGCCTCTGTCGACGAGACTGGTCATCCTTCTGAAGGCCTGACAGGAGCTGGAGAGGGAGAGAGGGGGAGAGCAGAGAGAGAGGGAGAGAGCAGAGATATAGCGAGAGAGGGGGAGGGCAGAGAGAGAGGGAGAGAGCAGAGATATAGCGAGAGAGGGGGAGGGCAGAGAGAGAGGGAGAGAGGGCAGAGAGAGGGGGAGAGAGGGCAGAGAGAGGGGGAGAAAAAGGAGGAGGTAGACAAAGAAAGGTAGCAGAGAGAGAGAGGGGGAAGGAGAGAGACAGCAGGGAAAAGAGAGAGAGTACTTGTTATACACAACAGGCTAAACTGTAGAGGGATGGCTGCAGTCATGTTGGGGAGGGAGGAGGGGGAGGAGCAGGGAGCAGGGGGAGGGAGGAGGGGGAGGAGTAGAGCCTGATGAGCAGAGACGTGTGGCTTTTAGAGGGCCATGTGGAAGGGACTATAATTGGGTGTTACTGTCTGTGTGTGTGTGTCAAAACTATGGTGTGTGTGCACGTATGCATGTCTGATGTGTGTGTAAGGGTTCTACAGCTCTCTGTGTGTGTCTGTGTGTCTAAGTGCGCTTGTATGTGTGTGTGTGTGTGTGTGTGTGTGTGTGTGTGTGTGTGTGTGTGAGAGAGCGATAATAGCGAGGGCAGGGAGGCGTGCGGGATTTGCAGCTGTCTACATCTGGATAATAAATATATATATATACACATTATAATACCTTCTAATGAAGGGGGACCTCTACTTGAATACAGCCAGCTGTACAACCCTCACACACACACACTCAGACACACACACACACACACACACTCACACCTGTACAACCCTCACACAATAGCAGAGCGGTATAACCCTCTCTCTCTCTCTCTCTCTCTCTCTTACACACACGAGAACTCTTAATGGCTAAGAGCTCCCAATGGAATGGAGGAAAGGAAGTGAGGAAGGGGGAGGAGAGAAAGGGGAGACAAGGGAGCAGAGAGGAGGGATGAGAGAGGAACGGGGAGAGGAAGGGGCGAAAGGAGAGGAAGGGGGAGGAGAAGGGTGAGAGAAGGAGGAGGGGAAAGAAGAGTAGGAGGAGAAAGAAGAGGAGATGGAAGGAAGGGCAGAAGAGGACAGGAGAGGAGAAGAGAGGGGAAGAAGGGGGAGGAGAGGAAGGGGGAGGAGAAGAGAGGGGAAGAAGGGGGAGGGGGAAAGGAGGGGGGAGAAGGAGAAGAGGGGGAGGAGAGGACAGGAGAGGAGAAGAGAGGGGAAGAAGGACGAGGGGGAAAGGAAGGGGAGAAGGAGAAGAGGGGAGAAGGGGTAGGATAAGAGAGGGAGGAAAGGGGAGGAGGAAAGGAGGGGGGAGGGAGGGCAGGGAGTCTCAGGTCCTCACCTCGTCCCTTGTACTTGGCTACGTAGGAGTAGATCTCATGCAGAGCGCTCATGCTGTTGAACTGGCTCAGGTGCAGGCGAGACTGCTCAGCAAGGTATGCACTCATGTCCTGGTCACTGATCACAGGCATCCTGGAGATGTCAGAGTAGTACCTGGAGGGGGGGAGAAAGAGGGAGAGAGTGGGGGGGAGAGAGAGAGAGGGGGGAAGAAGGAGGGGGAAGGAGAAGAAGAGGGAGAGAGTGGGGGAGGAGAGAGAAGAGGGGGGGGGAAGGAGGGAGGAGGAGAAAGAGAGAAGAGTGGGGAGGGAGAGAGAGAGGGGGGGAGGAGGGGAGAGAGGAGAAAGAGGTAGAGAGTGGGGGAGAGAGAGAGGGTGAGGGAGAGATGGGGAGAGATAGAGGTGGAGAGGGGAAGAGACAGAGGGGGGAGAAGGAGGGGGAGGGAGACAGAAGGGGGGTGGGTGGAGAGAGAGCGAGAGCAGGGAGACACTTGATTTTATTGAAGTAGTTATGAAATCGTCAGGTTTCATGAACACAGACAGCATCTCCAGCATCTGCTGGTCTCGTATCTGGTTAGTATTTTTGATGAGTGCTTTGGTTGTACTTTCTGCAGCTGAATGCTTCTCAGTGGGGCTAAACAGAGAACACTTGCGGAACACGGCTTTAATACAGACAGTCAGACAGTCGGATGGCTAGCCTGAAGCTACGTCTGTCCAGCCTGCAAGAGCAGGACCACATGAAAAGGAACTAGTCTAAGGAGCCGTTTGATTTATCAACCCTCAGCTCCCCACTTAGCTCAGAGGAGGGGTACACGTGGCTGCCCCCACCCGGCTGTAGTAGTTAGGGATGTCATTAAGCTTATCTGAGGGTGTGTTAGATATGTCTACCCTCACCTCCCCATCCAGGTCTTGTAGTTAGGGATGTCATTAAGCTTATCTGAGGGTGTGTTAGATATGTCTACCCTCACCTGCCCATCCAGGTCTTGTAGTTAGGGATGTCATTAAGCTTATCTGAGGGTGTGTTAGATATGTGTACCCTCACGTCCCCACCCAGGTCTTGTAGTTAGGGATGTCATTAAGCTTATCTGAGGGTGCATTAGATATGTCTGCCCTCACCTCTCCACCCAGGTCTTGTAGTTAGGGATGTCATTAAGCTTATCTGAGGGTGCATTAGATATGTCTGCCCTCACCTCTCCACCCAGGTCTTGTAGTTAGGGATGTCATTAAGCTTATCTGAGGGTGCATTAGATATGTCTACCCTTACCTCTCCACCCAGCTCTTGTAGTTAGGGATGTCCTTGGCGTAGAGCAGCTTGTTGGAGGGCGAGTCCTTGCCCAACTTGTGCTCTGAGGTGGAGCAGGAGTCCATGAAGGTCTGGGCCACCACAGACAGGCAGGCGTCCGTGATGCTGCTCTTGTGGATGTCGAACACAAACTGGGGGTTCTTGATCACGTTCACCCAGAACCTCAGAGGAAGACTGGAGGAGGGGTGAGAGGGAGGGGAGAGAGGGGGGGAGAGGGAGAGGAGAGGGGGGAGAGAGAGAGAGGGGCAGAGGAGAGAGAGAGGGGGGGGAGAGAGAGGGGGAGCGGGGGGCGAGAGAGGGGGGAAGGAGAGAGAGAGGGGGGGGGAAGAGAGAGAGGGAGAGGAGAGAGAGAGAGGGGGGTGAGAGAGAGCGGAGGGGGGGAGAAGGGAGGGCGACGAGAGGGGAGAGAGGAGAGAGAGAGGGGGGAGAGAGGAAGGGGAGAGGGAGAGAGAGAGAGGGGGGGAGTGAAGAGAGGGGAGGGAGGGGGAGAGGGAGGGGAGAGGGAGAAAGAGAGAGAGGGGAGGGGGGTGAGAGGGAGGGGAGACGGAGAGAAGGGGGGGAGGTGAGAGAAGGAGGGATAGGGAGAGGGATATGGGTGGTGAAAGGCGAGGGAGAGTGACAAGAGGGAGGGGAGAGTGAGAGAAGGGGGGGAGGAGTGGCGAGAGGGAGGGGAGAGTGAGGGGAGAGGGATGAATAGATTCATTGTGAGAACAAATGCAACATAGTGGACAATGATATAAACACACATACATCCAACACACCTAACCCCTCCCCACACACACACACACAGAACACACACACACACACACACAGACACCACACACACACAGACACACACACAGACAGACACACACACACACACACACAACAGACAGGACAGACAGACACACACACACACACACAGACAGACACACACACACAAACAGACACCACACACACACACACAGACACACACCACAGATAGGACACACACACAACACACGACACACACACACACAGGACACACACACAGGAACACACACACACACACACACCACCACAGACAGACACACACACACACACACACAAACAGACACACATACGCAGACACAAACACACACACACATACACACAGACACACACACACACACACACAGACACACACACACACAGACACACACACACACACACACAGACACACACACACACACACCCCTTCTGGAGGCCAGTGTCTCTCACCAGTTGCTCTTCCAGGTGTGCCTCACATCAGAGTCTGTGATGCTGTGTTTATCCGCCTGCTCGTCCAGGAAGTCGAACATGTACTTGATGGCGAGCGGGAGGGCGCTGCCCCGATGGGCCGTGCTGAAGATGGTCTCAAACAGGTCGTCAACAAACTTCTGCAGCGTACCCTGGTGGACGGGAGGAACAACAGCAAGCGTGAGCACTTTGTAGCTGTTAGCATGGAGAGGGCGTGCCGTATTAGCCATCATGGGAGGGGAGAGCGGGGGATGGATGGGGGGAGGAGAGAGGGAAGGAGAGAGAGGGAGAAAAGGGGGAGACAGAGACAGGCAGGCAGACAGAAAGACAGACGGACACAGGCAGGCAGGCAGGCAGACAGACAGGCAGGCAGACAGACAGACAGGCAGGAATACAGGTAGGCGAGACAAATGACCTGTCTCCTGGTGAACCCTTTGCCCTCCCTGTCTCCTCCCCTCTCCTCCTCTTCCCTCCCCTCCTCCTCCCTCCCTCCCTCCCCATCTCCCCTCCCCCATAGTTACCTTGGTGGCCAGCAGGCGTGTCAGGTAGATTTCAGACACCATCTTGCTGCCACGGTCTCCTTCGCGCTGGTCTGTGTGGTCGTGGTTCTTCACCAAGTGCCACAGTTTGGTGCCGCTCTCCAGGTCGGGAGTGATCATGGGCGTGCGAGAGCGCAGGCTGTCTGGGCTGCTGGCTGTCCGTAACATGCTCTCTGGGGGGGAGGGGGAGTATAGTCAGGGGTGGAGTATAGTCAGGGGTGGAGTATAGTCAGGGGTCTGTAACATGCTCTCTGGGGGAGAGAGGGGGGGGTTAAAACTAGCGCTGTAAAGGGGTGAGTCTAGCGTGGAGTATAGCAGGTATAGTATAGTCAGGAATGGAGTATAGCTGGAAGTATAGTCAGGGGTCCGTAACATGCTCTCTGGGGGGGAAAAAACTAAAACTAGCACTGTGAAGGGGTGACTCTAGTCAGGGGTGGAGTATATCTGGTAGTATAGTCAGGTGTGGAGTATATCTGGTATAGTATAGTCAGGAGTGGAGTGTAGCTGGTAGTGCTGTCAGGCGTGGAGTATGTCTGGTAGTATAGTCAGGGGTGGAGTATAGCTGGTAGTGCAGCTGATAGTTTAGTCAGGGGTGGAGTACAGTCAGGGGTGGAGTATAGCTGGTAGTATAATCAGGGGTGGAGTATAGCTGGTAGTATAGCTGGCAGTATAGTCAGGGGTGGAGTATAGCTGGTAGTATAGCTGGTAGTATAGTCAGGGGTGGAGTACAGCTGGTAGTATAGCTGGTAGTATAGTCAGGGGTGGAGTATAGCTGGTAGTACTGTCAAGGGTGGAGTATAGCTCGTAGTACTGTCAGGGGTGGAGTATAGCTGGTAGTATAGTCAGGAGTGGAGTATAGCTGGTAGTATAGTCAGGGGTGGAGTATAGCTGGTAGTATAGCTGTTACCGTATCTGCTGAGGCTCTTGGTGAAGGTGGAGGAGTTGGAGATGTTGTAGGCTGAGTTCTGCTTTGGTACCAGCGCGATCACAGACCCATCTGTCACCTGCACACACCACACAACATTCAGACTGAGTAGTGACCTGGTACTGGGCCTGTGTGTGTGTGTGTGTGTGTGTGTTGCTGACCTGATAGTGGGCCTTGTGTGTGTGTGTGCTGACCTGCTACTGGGCCTGTGTGTGTGGTGTGTGGTGTGGTGGATGAGGGTGTGTGTGTGTTGCTGACTGATAGTGGGCAGCTCTCTCTTGG
>BROE01000021.1:1877755-1893130 GCA_036571765.1 Plecoglossus altivelis | reverse complement strand
CATCTTTCTTTGTTCAATTCTTCCATCTTTGTGAGGATGTGTTTGTGTGCCTGCATGTGTGTTTGTGTGAGTGTTTGTGTGTTTGTTTGAGTGTTTGTGTGTGTGTGTTTGTGTGTGTATCTGCATGTGTGAGGCTGTGTTTGTGTGCCTCCATGTGTGTTTGTGTGAGTGTTTGTGTGTTTGTGTGTATCTCCATGTGTGTGTGTGTGTGTGTGTGTGTATCTCCATGTGTGTGTGTGTGTGTGTGGGTGTTAGTCTGCGTGCATCACTCCCTGTTGAGGCTGTCAGGGCACTCCTAACTGTGGAGGTGTGGCCTTAGCCCACGGTGCTAATTGGGCTAATTAGCTAGCCTCACCACAGGGGGGTGGAGCCACTAACCAGGCTATGCTAATTACAGACATTCTCTCTCAGCCAACCACTGTCTGTCCAACAGATAACTTCCTGGAACAGGGACAAAGGCTAGAGTGGAGAGGACGAGCTGGGAGAGAGGAAAGGAGAGGAGGGAAGGAGAGGAGGGGAGGGGAGGGGAGGGGAGAGGAGAGAAGAAGATGAGGGAAGGAGGGGAGAGGAGGGAAGGAGATAAGAGGAGAGGAGGGGAGGGTAGAGGAGGGTAGGGGAGAGGAGAGGGGAGGAGGGAAGGAGAAGAGGGGAGGGGAGGGGAGGGGAGGGAAGGGGAGGGGCAAGGAGAGCAGAGTAGAGGAGGGGAAAGGAGGGAAGGAGATGCATTCGTGGGGTGATCAGCTGTATATCCTGCAGTATTTCTGTCTATGGAAGAGAGAAGAACATGCAGTCATTTTTCATGCATTAGTGATTTTGTACTTCTCAACTTCTTCATTGAAAAGCTTTTGTGCAGAGTGTCTAAGTATTGAAGGAACAGGGTTTTATAAACAACCTTGTGTAGATAGCACAATCAATGTCCTCTAAACCTTACAGATAGTGTTTGTGTGGGGAACAACAAGCATGGCCTTCTTACAGGCAACTGGTTAGAGACGGACAGGGAAGCGAGAGAGAAGAGTGAGAGGGGGAGGGAGAGAGGGAGAGGAGAGGGGGAGGGAGATAGCACAGGAGAGAGGAGAGGGGGAGGAGGAGGAGGGAGAGAGGGAGAGGAGAGGAGAGGAGAGGGGGAGGGAGAGAGAGAGAAGAGGGGGAGGGGGAGAGAGAAGGAGAGAGGGAGGGAGGGAGGAGATGGGGAGGGGGGGGGAAGGGGGAGAGAGAAGGAGAGAGGGGAGGGAAGGGAGGAGATGGGGAGGGGGGAGAGGGGGGGAGATAGAGAGGGAGAGGGAGGGAGTGACGATTGGGGGAGGGAGAGGAGAGGTAAAGGGAGAGAGGAAAGGGAGAGGGAGAGAGGAGAAGGTGAGGAAGAGAGGCGAGGGGGAGAGAAGGGACTGAACGGTTGGCAGGTAGGTAGAGGAAGCACCGAGTTCACCTCAGCGAGCCGCCAGTGACCCCAGCGGGAGGTCGCCACGGTAACGCCCCCCCCCCTTGCTCCGAGGCTGTCAGGGTTTAGCAGCAGCAAGGAGACAGCCTCCACGCACCTCTCAAGGATATCGATCTGATCCTGGCTGAAGCTGTGGAAGAAACAGTCTGATTTGAACTCTCACACGCAGAAAAACACAAGATGACGCCAATATTGATTCCTCTCCGCTTGGCATAGTGGCAGCAAGCAAACATGGTGATGTTTGGGAGGGGCAGGGAACTGTGTGTGTGTGAGAAGATGGAGAGTGAGAAAGTGTGTGTGAGAGTAAGAGAGAGAGTGAGAGACTGAGAGAGAGTGTGTGTGGGAGTAAGATGATGGCGAGAAAGAGAGTGTGTGTGAGAGTGTGACAGAGTGTGTGTCAGAGTGACAGAGTGTGTGTGAGAGTAACTGAGTGACAGACTGACAGTGTGTGTGAGAGTGAGAGAGAATGCATGAGAGTGTGTGGGAGTGAAAAAGAGTGTGTGAGGGTGAAAGTAAGTGTGTCCGAGTGAGAGTGTGTGTGAGAGTAAGAAAGTGTGTGAGAGTGAAAGTGTGTGTGAGAGAGTGACAGAGTGTGTGTGAGAATAACTGAGTGACAGAGTGACAGAGTGACAGAGTGAGAGAGACAGAGTGACAGAGTGACAGAGTGAGAGTGAGAGAGACAGAGTGACAGAGTGAGACCAGTGTGTTGTGTGCGTCTCCCTTCTCTCTTCAATCTTTCTGTAAATGTGATGAGAGGAGCAACTCATTACAGTACTGCTGTCTGGGGCTCCTTAATGAGCCGTGTGTGTGTGTGTGTGTGTGTGTGTGTGTGAGTGCGTGCGTGTGTGTGAACGCGTGTGTGAGCGTGTGTGTCTGAGCGTGTGTGTGTGTTTCTGTGTGTGTGTGTGAGCGTGTGTGTGTGTGTCTGTGTGTGTGTGTGTGTGAGCGCGGGTAGAGGGTTAACTGCGTCTAACAGCTAAGTGACCTATTATCTTTCCTTATTGCGCTGAAATCTCATTTGGCTTCAGCGTTAATTAAACAGAGAGAGAGGAGCTGCCGTGTTGTCTGGCCTGAGGCTGGTGTCCAGCAGCTTCATCTCGCTCTCCACGCCACGCTCAAACTCATCCACCATCCACCTCCTGTCCAATCACATCCACCCCCAGCTCACTCACTCGCCATCTCCTGTCCAATCAGAGTGGGTGGTAAGTGCTGGACTGGTCGTTGATCTCCATGGCGTCCTGACCAGTAAGGAACGACCCCTCCCCCCTCCCTTGCCCTCTTGGATCCAATCAGAATTGTGATCTCGTGTCATAAGTACAAAGAGGGAGAGAGGGAGAGGGGGAGAGAGGGGGAGAGAGGGAGAGGGGGGGAGAGAAGGGGCGAGAGGGAGAGAGGATAGAGGGGGGGAGAGAGGGGGAGAGAGGGAGAGAAGGATAGAGGGGGGGAGAGGGAGAGGGGGGGAGAGAGGGAGAGAAGGATAGAGGGGAAGAGAGGGGGAGAGAGACAGACAGGCAGGCAGTCAGGCAGGCAGGCAGATAGTGAGGCAGGGAGGGAGGGTGGTAGGAGGGAGAGGGGGGGAAAAGGGGGGAAGGGAGGGAGGAAGGAGGGAGGGGGAGAGAGGGGGGGTGAGGGAGGAGGGAGGGAGGGAGTGAGTGGAGGGAGGGAAGGAGGTGGAGAGGGCATTGCGGAGGGAGTGAGGAAGGGAGGACGTGGGAGTGAGTTTTTAGTTGGGGCCGGGGGAGTAGAGCGGGGATGGAAGATGAGGGGGACAGAGGGGGGGAGGGAGGGGGGAGTAAGAGTAGGGGGAGGAACAGTGAGGGGGGAAGAGGGGGGAGGGAGGGAGGGAGGGAGGGAGGGGGGAGAAAGGGAGGGAGGGAGGGAGGGGGGAGAAGTGAGGGGGACAGAGAGGGGCGGGGCAGGAGGAGGAGGGAGGAGGGAGGGAGGGAGGAGGAGGGGAGGAGGAGAGGGAGGGAGGGAGGGAGGGAGGGAGGGGGAGGTAGAGGATTTTGGCGCATGTGTTGCTCTAGGGGACTGGTTCCTCCAAAATGACACCAGTCAGATGTTCTGCTGGGTTCCTGACAGCAGCATCACAGAAACCCTGCTGTTCTCAATCAGAAGGACGTTCTACACTAAGGCTTTGATCTCTGCTCTCTTCTTTGGGATTCTCTTTATCTCTTTACCCCCTCTCTCTCTCTCTCGACACCCCCCCTCTCTCTCTTTCTCTTTATCTCTCTACCCCCCCTGTTCTCTCTCTCCCCCCCCTCTCTCTTTATCTCTCTGCCCCCCCACTCTTACTCTTCTTGCTTTATCTCTATCTTTCCCTACCCCCCCTCCCTCTCTATCTCTTACCCTCTCCTTTCTCTCCCCTCTCTCTCTCTCTCTCTCTCTCTTTCTTTCTCTTCAGGCCAAGCTCCCGCACGGAGGCGTAGCACTACCCTTGCTTAGCTAATCGGAGGAGGGAGGGGACTCGGCATGGGGGCGGGAAGAAGGGAGGGGTGAGGAGGGAGGAGGGGGTGAAATGAGCGCATGAACATATGAAGGTGCTGTCACAAGTTTTACACAGCACTTGATTCACATAATCTACTGGGACCCTCCCTAATCATCTCTCCTACCCCTCTCTCTCTCTCCACTTCTTCCTCTCTCTCTCCCCCTCCTCTCTCTCTCTCTCCCCTCTCCCCCTTCCCTCTCACTCTCTTCCTCTCTCTCTCTCTCTACTCTCTCTTCTCTCTTTCCCTTTCTCTCTCTCTCTTTCCCCCATCTCCTCTCTCTCTTCCTTCTCTCTTCTCTCTATCTTCCCTCTCTTCTCTCTCTCTCTGTCTAGTCCCCTTCCCCCTCTCTCTTCTCTCCTCTGCTCTACTTCTCTCTTCTCTCTCCCTACTCTCTTCTCTCTCTTCCCTCTCCCCCTTCTCTTTCCCCTTCTCTTCTCTTCTCTCTCTCCTTTCTCTTCTCTCCCCCTCTCTCTCTTCCCCTTCCCCTCCCTCCTCTCTCTCTCTCTCTCTCCTCCTCTTTTCTCTCTCTCTCTCTCGTCTTCTTCTTCATCCTCTCTCTCTCTCTCTTCTTCTCTCTCCTCTCTTTGCTCTTCCCTGATCGTGTTCATTCCGTTCCTGTTCTAAGAAGAAGAGATGGACACATTCACAACACACACACACATTCCACCACATTCAACCACACACATTCCCACAACACACATTACCACCCTAACACACCGCTTCCTGTGATCACGTTCTTTATACCCCAACTTACACCACGCACTACACACACACAACACACACAACCAACACACACACGTACTCACACACACGTCAGTCCTCTGCCTTAGGATAGCAGTTGGCATCGATTCATCTGGTGAGGTACATGAAGATGTCAGCAGGACACGCACACCCTCACACACACACACACGAACCACACACAGCACCAACACCCTCACACACCACACTGACAACCACCACACGCACACACCTACCACACACATTACACCACACGCACACACCCTCACACACACACACTTACACACACACACGCACACACCCTCATACACACACACACACACACACCCTCACACACACACTTACACACCCTCACATACACACACACACACACATACACACATGTACACATGCACACACTCTCACACACACACACCTGCACAGAGAGAGAGAGAGACAGACAGACAGACAGACAGAAAGGGGGAGAGAGAAAGGGGGAGAGAGAGAGAGAGTGAAAGTGGTCGTGAGGACTACCTCCTTCCTCCCCCTCTCTCCCTCTCTCCCTGTCTCACTCCAGTTAAAAACAGACCATGACAAACTTTGATCCAATCACCTATCAAACCGTTACAAGTGTTTGGTTTTAGGCTTTAAGTGTTTCTGATTGGTCTATGCTTTTCTTTCCAGTGAAATGATTGGTCCTTAACTTCTCTCTTCAGTGCAATGATTCGCCCTTAATTTACCTCTTCAGTGCATTGATTGGTCCTTGGTTTCATTCTCTAGTGCATTGATTGGTCCTTAGTTTCATTCTCCAGCTCATTGATTGGTCCTTGTTTTCATTCTCCAGATCATTGATTGGTCCTCCACTCGCTGCCAGTGGACTGTGTGGAGCAGGTGAGACGTCAGTGATGGAGGGAGAGTGAGCGGGAGAGATAGAGCGAGGGAGGGAGGGAGAGTGAGCGAGAGAGAGAGATAGAGCGAGGGAGGGAGGGAGAGTGAGCGAGAGATGGAGGGAGAGTAGATCACTTAGGGTGGAGATAGAGAGATGAAGCGAGAGATAGAGAAAGAGGGCAAGGGATGATGAAGGAGTGAACAGCAGGGGGCAAAGATGTGTATGTGTGTGTGTGTGTGTATGTGTATGAGTGTGTGTGTGTGTATGTGTGTGTGTGTGTGAACTACTGCAGTGACCTTACAGAGTGTATAAGGAACCACGCTTCTTTCATCAGGTCTGTGTGTGTTTGATCCCACGAAGCTGAATGGGAGCCAGGTTTCATGTCAGATCGGCTCTGGTGACCAATCACGATGGCCGACTGGTGACCAATCACAATGCCAGACTGGTGACCAATCACAATGCCCGACTGGTGACCAATCACGATGCCCGACTGGTGACCAATCACGATGCCAGACTGGTGACCAATCACGATGCCTGACTGGTGACCAGTCACGTCAGGCATCAGTCTGGCTCTGTGAGGGTTCCGGAGTCAGAACAAACGTTCTGACTCCGGAACCTTCCGACAGCCCAGCCCAGTGTGCTACAGGTTACTGCCACAGTGTTGGCTTCCTGAGCACTTTGCAGTTTAGAGTTGAATCTGACCATGGCAGTAAGGTGGTGTTCTGTGTCTTCCTGTTTGTAAATCAACCTCGTCCATAAAGCCATACCAGCACACGGACACACACACACTCACACACACGCTCACACTCACACACGCTCACACACGCACACACTCACACACGCACACACTCACACACGCACGCACACACACACACACGCACACACGCACACACTCACACACGCATACACTCACACACACACACTAATACACACGCACACACTCACACACGCACACGGATACACACTCACACACACACACACACTCACACACGCAGACACTCACACACACACTGATACACATGCACACACTCACACATGCACACGGATACACACACACACACACTCACACACACACACACACACGCTGATCCGCACACACAAGCATGCACGCAGCTACGCGTTCACGCACACACATACAAAACAATAAACCACGTCCCACAAAGACAGGATTAAAGAACAGGATCATCCTGAGGACTGATCCATTCACCCAGACACAACCTGCCTTGACCCCGCCCTGACCTCTGACCTCGCCCTGTCACGCTGCCATAAACCAATCACACGCCAGAGCCCTGGCTCCACCCCTGCACCTTGGGGCTGCTCCAATCAAAAGCAAGGTCACCAGATGCCTGTGGCAGACGCCAATCGTCTAGGGCTAATCAGGGAAGGGTTGACCCCTGCCATGACCCTGCCGTGACCCTGCTCTGTCTGATGGGGGAGCAGAGAGACAGCAGTGTTACTGTAGAGTAGAATAGAGCTGAGATGTGGAGGGAGAGAGAGGAGAAGGGAGAGGGGGAGAGAGGAGAAGCGAGAGGGGGAGGGAGGGGGATAGAGGAGAGGAGGGAGGGGGAGAGAGGAGGGAGGTAGGGAGGAGAGAAGGGGGAGAGGGAGAGGGGGAGAGAGGAGAGGAATGAGGGGGAGTGAAGAGAAGGGAGATGGGGTGTGTGAGGTCCTGGCTGAGAGCCAGACAGGGTGTGTGAGGTCCTGGCTGAGAGACAGACAGGGTGTGTGAGGTCCTGGCTGAGAGAGGACGTGGTGTGAGACTGGTGTGAGGTCCTGGGCTGGGAGAGGACGGGTGTGGTGGTCTGGTGGAGCGACAGGGTGTGTGAGGTCTGGATGAGAGAGGAGAGCAGAGGTGTGTGAGGTCTGGTGAGCGACAGAAGGGTGCGTGAGGTCCTGGGAGAGAGAGAGGACAGGGTGTGTGAGGTCTGGCTGAGAGAGAGCAGGCATGGTGTCTGCTGTCCTGGTGGAGAGAGAGGAGGGTGTGAGACGGGTTTGTGATGGTCGCTGGATGAGGAGAGGAGGGTGTGTGAGGTTCTGGGTGAGAGAGACGGGTTGCGTGATGGTCCTGGCTGAGAAACAGACAGGTTGTGTGAGGTCCTGGCTGAGAGAGAGAGACAGGGTGTGTGAGGTCCTGGCTGAGAGAGAGAGACAGGGTGGTAGGGTCTGGCTGGAGACGGTTGTGTGATGGTCCTGGCTGGGGAGAGGCAGGTGTGGTGAGGTACTGGCTGGAGAAACAGACAGGTTGTGTGAGGTCCTGGTTGAGAGAGAGAGACAGGGTGTGTGAGGTCCTGGCTGAGAGACAGACAGGGTGTGTGAGGTCCTGGCTGAGAGACAGACAGGGTGTGTGAGGTCCTGGCTGAGAGACAGACAGGGTGTGTGAGGTCCTGGCTGAGAGAGAGACAGGGTGCGTGAGGTCCTGGCTGAGAAACAGACAGGGTGCGTGAGGTCCTGGCTGAGAAACAGACAGGGTGCGTGAGGTCCTGGCTGAGAAACAGACAGGGTGCGTGAGGTCCTGGCTGAGAAACAGACAGGGTGCGTGAGGTCCTGGCTGAGAGACAGACAGGGTGCGTGAGGTCCTGGCTGAGAGACAGACAGGGTGTGTGAGGTCCTGGCTGAGAGACAGACAGGGTGTGTGAGGTCCTGGCTGAGAGACAGACAGGGTGTGTGAGGTCCTGGCTGAGAGAGAGACAGGTTGTGTGAAGATTGGACAGTGAGGTGGTATCGTTGATATTCACGCCGTGATGTCATCCCTGGTCTTGCGGAGGCATCCTATTTCCCCCCCAACCCCCCCCTCCGGTATAGGGGTTCTTGATCATAGTAAACGGTTATTGCATGGGCGCGGTTACATTCCGAACCTACCTCCATTCTCATATCTCTCTCTGTGTCTTTTTTCTCTCCCTCTTTTCCTCACTGTTTTTGGACCAAATTCTCCATATTGACCTTCACATATATTTTACTAACTCCTTGTGTCCTTTGCTCCTCCTATCCTCCCCTCTCGTCTCCTCCTCTTCTTCCATCCCTCTCCTCCCACCTCTCCCTCCTCCTCTCTCCTCCTCCCCGCTCCTCTCTCCTCCCTCCTACTCTGTGTTTCAGTGAGTCTTCTGAGGAACGGTTGATGAGGTGTGGAAGGAGTGGAAGAGGAGGCGGAAGGTGAGGAGGGGGGAAGGAGGAGGAGGAAAAGGAGGAGGAAGATGAGGAGGAGGGGGGAAGAAGGAGAGGAGGAGGAAGGTGAGGAGGAGGGGGAGGAGGAGGAGGAAGGGGGGAAGATGAGGGGAGGGGGTAAGAGGGAAAAGGAGGAGGAGGTGATGTGAGGAGGGGAGAGGCGAGGAAAAAGGAGAGGAAGAGAGAAAATTGAGATAGAGAGGGAGGGAAGGAGAGGAAAGGAGGGGAGGAAAGGGAGAGAGGTGCGAGGGGGAGGGAGGAACAGAGATGGAGAGATGAAGAGAAAGAGAAAGAGAAAAGGAGGGAGGAGGAGGAAGAGGAGGGACGTGATTTTTAATGTGCTAACAATACGACAGTGTAAGAGGAGGTCTGGAATTCTCCCCGCCCTCGCCCCTGTTTCTCTCTCTTCTCTCTCTCTCTCTCTCTCTCCTCCCCTCCTCTCTCCCTCCTTCCCCCTTTCCTTCCCTTCCCCCTCTCTCTCCTCCCCTCCCTCCGCTTCCTCTTTTCCTCTCTCTCTCTCATCCTCTCTCTTCTCTCTCCCTCCCTCTTCTCTCTTCCCCTCCCCTCTTCTTGTCCTCTCCCTCCTGCCTCTCTTCCTCCTCTCCCTCTCTCTCCCTCCCCTTCAATTTATCTCTCCCTCGCCTTCCCTTTTTCTCTCTCTCTCTTCCTCCCCTTCTTTCTCCTCTCTCTCTTCTACCCTTCCTCCCTCCTTTCTCTCCTCCCTCCCTTTTCTCTGTCTTATTTAGGGACTGGCCAGACTCATTCAGAACATTAAAAGGAAATTCGACAAATCTGCCATCTCCTTTTCATGCGAAACATCACGTTTCAGAGAAATCGTTCAAGGCCTCAGTCGACCCCAGTTACTACCTTTCTGACATGACAACCACAATCCTGAACTTTAACAAAATGCAGTTGACAATGTACAATGTTTCCACGGGATTCTGGTTATTCAATCTTAAAGTTAATAGTTTAAAGGTTATTTTGTTTCAGTTAGAATGACTTGAATTGATTGGTTTAAACCAGTGACATGGTGATTTGGAAATCAGTGTAGTCTCTCATCCAGCATCAGATTGGCTGCTGGATACAAACGTGTTTGAAACTTTAATTCTCTGGCTTTTTCTCCAAGCTAAAGTCAGACGCTAGTTTCTGTTGTTATGAAAGCTCATCTTTCCCTTCCCCATGTAGCCGTGTGTGTGTGTGTGTGTGTGTCTTGTGTGTGTGTGTGTGTGTGTGTGTGTCTTTGTGTGTGTGTGTGTCTTGCTTGGTTGTTTTTCTGTCTTTGTGTGTGTGTGTGTCTTTGTGTGTCTTACACACTCACTTGAACATAGACAGAAACTGCTGTTTCTATTCACCTTGACCTGGCGTTTTTGGCGCTGTTCTTTCTTCTTTTCTTTCTTCGTCTCTTCTCTCTTCTTATCTCTCTCTGACTCTCTCGCTCTCTCTCTCTCACCATGCCAACCACTCCATGCACAACACCACACAACATGCAGAGTTTGATCTTCATTAACCATGTAAGTAAATAAATCAATTAAGAAGCTGCTGAACATAATATAATTCACGGAACATTCCGTTTGTTTAGAACCCCTGTCACATTAGTTAGAAGGCAGCCTTGGGAAGCAGAGGTCTAACAGATGTCTGTCTACAGCCAGATCAGGACCTTGCTTACGTAACTCACAACAGCACCCAGACTCTCTCGCCCATGTGTGGGAGAGAGTACACTCACAGGCACTTCACACAATCTAGGAGGCTGGGAGAGGAGAGGTCTGGCTCTGAGGGTGGTGTAGAGGCTGGGGTGGAGGCTGAGGTGGAGGCTGCAAGAGGAGAGGTCTGGCTCTGAGGCTGAGGTGCGAGGCTGGAGTTGAGACTGGAGTGGAGGCTGGGGTGGAGGCTGGAAGAGGAGAGGTCTGGTTCTGAGACTGGAGTGGAGGCTGGGGTGAAGGCTGGAAGAGGAGAGGTCTGGTTCTGAGGCTGGTGTGGAGGCTGGGGTGGAGGCTGGAAGAGGAGAGGCCTGGCTCTGAGGCTGAGGTGGGAGGCTGGTGTGGAGGCTAGGGTGGAGGCTGGAAGAGGAGAGGCCTGGCTCTGAGGCTGAGGTGGGAGGCTTGTGTGGAGGCTGGTGTAGAGGCTGGGGTGGAGGCTGGAAGAGGAGAGGCCTGGCTCTGAGGCTTGTGTGGAGGCTGGGGTGGAGGCTGGAAGAGGAGAGGCCTGGCTCTGAGGCTGAGGTGCGGGGCTGGTGTAGAGGCTGGGGTGGAGGCTGGAGTGGAGACTGCCAGAGGAGAGGTCTGGCTCTGAGGCTGGTGGGAGGCTGGGGTGGAGGCTGGTTTGGAGGCTGGAGTGGAGACTGCCAGAGGAGAGGCCTGGCTCTGAGGCTGGTGTAGAGGCTGGGGTGGAGGCTGGGAGAGGAGAGGCCTGGCTCTGAGGCTGGGGTGGAGGCTGGTTTGGAGGCTGGAGTGGAGACTGCCAGAGGAGAGGTCTGGCTCTGAGGCTGGTGTGCGCTACACAGAGACAGGAAGAGAGAGAAGGATCGAGAGAGGAAGAGAGAGGAAGAAAGAGAGAGGGAACGAGAGAGTGAGAGACAGGAATATAAAGATAAGTCGTGTCCTTCGGAGTATCGAAGGACTTCCTTACTGACTAAATTAATGACTTACTGACCGGCTGAATTCCTGACTGACTAATTGACAGCCTGGTGCTTACACTTACATTGTAAATCGCAACTTTATTTAATTTACTCATATAGTTTATTTTTATGTATTTTAAAAGACCACCGCAAGAAGAAATTTCCTAGTACTGTAAGTCTGCTCTTGTGCAAACACCCTTTGCGGATGTACACCTGGCCCAAATAACCAACTTTTGCATTGGATTCTGAATTCTTATTCTGATTCTGATTCTGATTCTGATTCTGGAGTCAGAATGCCACGTTGCCGAGAGCAACCCAGATGAAGCCTGCTAAGCTGCTCCGAACTCAGTCCCTCTGCACCGTGGACGAAGACGGCGAGGGAGGTGTCCCCGCTCTCTGCCACGCCCCGGCTCTGCCACGCCCCGCTCTCTGCCACGCCGACCTGCCGCCACTGATAGACACTCAGGTGACATGCATGATTGAGTGAATCTTTATGTATCCCACGCTTCCTAGTGTTGCCTACACGCCCCATGATTTTCCAAGTACACCCCCTGCCTATGTGCCAAGCCCAAATTACCCCCCTTTAGAGTTCTTGATTTGCTTTTCATCCTTCACCTCGAGAAGAGAGAACGTAGGAGGCTTCGAATGAGAGTGGCAGATGAAGACCCTGAGGAGGAGAGAGAGAGACTAAGATGAGCGAGATATGAGGAGAGAGAGAGAGGGGGATGGAGGGGGGGATGGGGGAGGAGAGAAAGAATGTGGTAGGACTGGAGGGTGATGGGGAAGAGGAGAGGAGAGATGAGCACACGAGCACAGGCGAGTGAAATTGTTCCATATTACTCATGTAGGTTGTTCATGGTTTTCATTCTCTTGTCTGAATGGCCATGCTCCCTGGCACATTGAGATGAAGGACTTTTTAAAAGTTAGAATCCAGACCAGAGGTGAGGGGGAGAGGTGGAGAGGAGGAGGGGAAGAGGTGAGGAGGGGGTAGAAGGAGGGAGGAGGAGGAGGAGAAGGAAGAGGGAGGAGGGGGTGGAGGAGGAGGAAGAGGGGTGGAGGAGGGGGAAGAAGGTAGGAGGGGGGAAGAGGGAGGAAGGAAGAGGGAGGAGGAGGAGGAGAAGGAAGAGGGGTGGAGGAGGGGGGGAAAGGAGGGAAGAGGGCTGGTAGAAGGGAGGAGGAGGGAGGTAGAGGAGGACTGAGTGAAAGTTTTCTGTGGACAGCGCTGGGTGTGGCCGGACACAGCCGGAGGGAGACATGCGAAACTGTTAATCCTGGTTGCCATGGTGATGGCAACTGCAGAGCCGGAGGAGAGACAGTGTTTGCAGGTGTGTGTGTGTAGGTGTATGTGTGTAGGTGTGTGTGTGCTGTAAGGTGTGTGTGATTGTAAGGCTGTGAAGTGTGTGCGTGCGCATGTGTGTAAGGTGTGTGTGTTGTAGGTAATGTGTGTAGGTGTGATGTGTGTGCCTGCCCGTTTGTGTAGGTGTGTGTGCATGTGTCTGAAAGCGTATAAGTGTGTGTGTGCCCGTGAGGCGTTGCTGATATGTGTGTTAAAAAAGTATGAGTGTGTTGTTCCAGTTTCATTTTGCCCTTAACACCGCCCCCTGCAGCTATGTGTTTGACAGTGAGATCTCGCGGCTGAATGTGTAGATGTGTGATGCGGTAGGTGCGCTGATGTGTAGGTGCATGAGTGTAGTGTGTGTAGGTGTGTGTGTGTAGGTGCGTGTGTAGGTGTGTGTGTGTAGGTGTGCGTGTGTAGGTGTGTGTGTAGGTGTGTGCGTGCGTGTTAGTTTGTGTGAGTGTCTGTGGATGGTAGTGTTGGCGTGGTTGTAGGTGGGGGTGGATGATGTAGGTGACCAGTGTGTGTGTTGTAGGCTGGTGTGGTGGTAGGTAATGTTGTGTGTAGGTGCAGGGGTGAGATTTGGGGCGTTGAGGTTGCAACCATCTGTCACGGATTCATGACAACAGAACTCCAGAAATACTACCTGCCTATGTCTCACCTGTCATTGTGGCACATCACAACACACACTGTCTGATGGATGTATCTATATGCAGCATACATCAATTATATACACTATACATATATTACTTTTGAAATATCCATCTGCCTGAACGAATGTATAGAGAGATGTAGATATAGATTGTAGCTAGCAAACAGGATTTACGGTGTTGTCATCTTGAAGGAGAAGAAAGAGGAGGTGTGAAGAGAAGGGTGAGGAGCAAGAGGAGGACAAGAAGAAGGAAGGGGGAGGTGGAGGAAGGAGGAGGAAGAGAAGGAGTTTGGAGAGGGAGGGGGAGGAAGAGGAGGAGGTTGGGAAGGGAGGGGGAGGAGGAGGAAGAGGAGGGGTTGGGGAGGAGGTGGAGGGAGATGAGGAGGAAGGAGGAGGAGGGGAAAGTGGAGGAAGGAGGAGGAGGATGAGGGAGGAGGAGGAGGGAGATGAGGAGGAAGGAGGAGGAGGTGGAAGAGGAGGAGGAGGGGAGGAAGAGGAGGAGGTTTGGAAGGAGGGGGAAGTGGAGGAAGGAGAAGGAGGGGAAAGAGGCTGGAAGAGGAAGGAGGAGTACATGAAGGAGAAGGTACACAGTTGCATCAGAAGCTATGATCCAGGTAATTGCTTAGCATGTTGCTGTCCTGCTCTTACCGTGGAACTACGTTTACCATGTCTGTTACACTCTTACAACTATCTATGTCACGCACCGAAGCCTTCGTTTCCCCGGCAACGCAGACCTCAGCTCTGCATCGCCGTATTGAACTGAGTGGTTCACATTCAGACGTGAACAACTGCACATCCAGGGGGGTGGAGGGGGGGCGGAGGAGGGGGGCGGAGGAGGGGGCGGAGGGGGGCGGAGGAGGGCGGAGGAGGGGGGGCGGAAGGGGGGCTGAGGGGGGCGGAGGAGGGGGCGGAGGAGGGGGCGGAGGGGGAGCAGGGGGAGGGGGGCAGGTGAAAGAGGGGGAGGCGGAGGAGGGGGGCAGAGGGGGAGTGGGTACCCCAGTGGTCTGAACCATTTGCATCCTACACCGTAAAGCGAACGTTCTAAATCTCTGATTTCGTCGATTTCGCTCGCGAGCGATAAATCAGTCAGCATGTAAACTAACAATCATCGTTGCATTTAACTGTGTTCATGTTTATTGTTTTATTTAATTGAGGTTTTCAAATACTGCTACTTTATACTACGAGGGTTGTACTTTAAGAGAAATCCTTTCAAATTGATTAAATACAACCTTGAAGAGCCATAATATCATAACATCTGACAACAAGTTTTAATCCAGAAGCAATTAACGTGTTTATTCAAAGTATTTTATAGACTGTACTATGAGTTAACAATGTAGTGAAATATTCAGTATCCATGTTGACTAATCAAGTGGAATCATGAAGAAGACTCAAGTCGTCTCTTTGTAGTTTTCCAACGTCAAACATGAGAAAGAGTTGTGAGTATCTGGAGAGTACTGAAGCTATTCTGCAGAGCACACAGACAGCACACCTGTACTAGCACACAGACAGCACACCTGCAGAGCACACAGACAGCACACCTGTACTAGCACACAGACAGCACACCTGCTTCAGGACACCTGTACTAGCACACAGACAGCACACCTGCAGAGCACACAGACAGCACACCTGTACTAGCACACAGACAGCACACCTGCAGAGCACAAAGACAGCACACCTGTACTAGCACACAGACAGCACACCTGTACTAGCACACACAGACAGCACACCTGTACTAGCACACAGACAGCACACCTGCAGAGCACACAGACAGCACACCTGTACTAGCACACACAGACAGCACACCTGTACTAGCACACACAGACAGCACACCTGCAGAGCACACAGACAGCACACCTGCACTAGCACACAGACAGCACACCTGCAGAGCACAAAGACAGCACACCTGCAGAGCACACAGACACCACACCTGCAGAGCACACAGACAGCACACCTGCAGAGCACACAGACAGCACACCTGTACTAGCACACAGATAGCACACCTGCAGAGCACACAGACAGCACACCTGCAGAACACACAGACAGCACACCTGTACTAGCACACAGATAGCACACCTGCA
>BROE01000021.1:1871609-1877255 GCA_036571765.1 Plecoglossus altivelis | reverse complement strand
GACAGAGGGGAGAAAGAGAGGTGATAAGGGAGGGGGGAGAGAGGGAGGGGGAGAGACAAAGGAAGAGAGACTTACTGTCCCTGAGTTAATGTATTTCTTCTTCCTGCCTTTCTTTTTCGGATTCAAAACCTGTTTCACAAAACGAGTTCACAGGTTACACTTTTCACACAAACACAAAACCTATCCTGCACAAAGAACCGATTATTATCACCATCCTGAGAGAACATGCAGCTGCTGCATACAAATGGAATATATGTGTACATGCTGAGAGCTCACCTCGTACACATTAAACTGGTTCTCTCCTCTGGACATCTCTCTGTAGCTGGTGGCAAACTCCCCGATGAAGTCATGACTGCAGACAGACAGGTAGACAGACAGACAGGCATGGACAGACAGACAGGCAGGCAGGCACAGACAGACAGACAAACAGACAAACAGACAGGCAGGCAGACAGGCAGGCAGGCAGGCACAGACAGACAGACAAACAGACAGACAAACAGACAAACAGGCAGGCAGGCAGACAGGCAAACAGACAGGCAGGCAGAGACAGACAGACAGACAAACAGGCAGAGACAGACAGACAGGTAGAGTTAGCATCGTAGCTCAGATTCCCTAGCAGTGTATATGTAGTGTAGAGTCTAGGGTGAGATGATGGTGTTGTGATGTGTTTTACCTGCCATCTCGGTCCCAGTCATAAACATCCACCTTCACCGTTCTGGAGAGGGAAGACAGCCCATAATAACTAACACGTATCCATGGTGATTGGCAGGCGATACGGTTGGTGCAGATGGTGTGTGAGAGGTTTCAGAGCAGGTGTGTGTGTGTGTGTGTGTGTGTGTGTGTGTGTGTGTGTGTGTGTGTGTGTGTCTGTGTGTGTGAGGTAGAGGAGGCAGCAGCTCGATCCTAATAACACCAGTGCTGGTCTCTAGGACAGCAGGACCGACTGCTGGCATTATTCTGATCGCCCTGCAGACAGATGATGTCATCCTGGCTTCACACACACTCTCATTGGTCCCTCAGGGATCTTCTGTTCTCTCATTGGTCCCTCAGGGATCTTCTGTTCTCTCATTGGTCCCTCAGGGATCTTCTGGTATCTCATTGGTCCCTCAGGGATCTTCTGTTCTCTCATTGGTCCCCCAGGAATCTTCTGTTCTCTCTCATTGGTCCCCCAGGAATCTTCTGTTCTCTCATTGGTCCCACAGGGATGTTCTGTTATCCCATTGGTCCCCCAGGGATCTTCTGTTCTCTCATTGGTCCCCCGGGAATCTTGTTCTCTCATTGGTCCCCCGGGAATCTTGTTCTCTCATTGGTCCCCCGGGAATCTTGTTCTCTCATTGGTCCCCCGGGAATCTTGTTCTCTCATTGGTCCCCCGGGAATCTTGTTCTCTCATTGGTCCCCCGGGAATCTTGTTCTCTCATTGGTCCCCCGGGAATCTTGTTCTCTCATTGGTCCCCCGGGAATCTTGTTCTCTCATTGGTCCCCCGGGAATCTTGTTCTCTCATTGGTCCCCCGGGAATCTTGTTCTCTCATTGGTCCCCCGGGAATCTTGTTCTCTCATTGGTCCCCCAGGGATCTTCTGTTCTCTCATTGGTCCCCCGGGAATCTTCTGTTCTCTCATTGGTCCCCAAAGGATCTTCTGTTCTCTCATTGGTCCCCCAGGAATCTTCTGTTCTCTCATTGGTCACCCAGTGATAATCTGTTCTCTCATTGGTCCCCCAGGGATATTCTGTTCTCTCATTGGTCCCTCAGGGATCTTCTGGTATCTCATTGGTCCCTCAGGGATCTTCTGTTATCTCATTGGTCCCCCAGGAATCTTCTGTTCTCTCTCATTGGTCCCCCAGGGATCTTCTGTTCTCTCATTGGTCCCCCGGGAATCTTGTTCTCTCATTGGTCCCCCGGGAATCTTGTTCTCTCATTGGTCCCCCGGGAATCTTCTGTTCTCTCATTGGTCCCCCGAGGATGTTCTGTTATCTCGTTGGTCCCCCAGGGATGTTCTGTTCTCTCATTGGTCACCCAGTGATAATCTGTTCTCTCATTGGTCCCCCAGGGATCTTCTGTTCTCTCATTGGTTCCCCAGGAATCTTCTGTTCTCTCATTGGTCCCACAGGGATGTTCTGTTATCTCATTGGTCCCCCAGGAATCTTCTGTTCTCTCTCATTGGTCCCCCAGGAATCTTCTGTTCTCTCTCATTGGTCCCCCAGGAATCTTCTGTTCTCTCATTGGTCCCACAGGGATGTTCTGTTATCTCATTGGTCCCCCAGGGATCTTCTGTTCTCTCATTGGTCCCCCGGGAATCTTCTGTTCTCTCATTGGTCCCCCGAGGATGTTCTGTTATCTCGTTGGTCCCCCAGGGATGTTCTGTTCTCTCATTGGTCACCCAGTGATAATCTGTTCTCTCATTGGTCCCCCAGGGATATTCTGTTCTCTCATTGGTCCCTCAGGGATCTTCTGGTATCTCATTGGTCCCTCAGGGATCTTCTGTTATCTCATTGGTCCCCCAGGAATCTTCTGTTCTCTCTCATTGGTCCCCCAGGAATCTTCTGTTCTCTCATTGGTCCCACAGGGATATTCTGTTCTCTCATTGGTCCCCCGGGAATCTTGTTCTCTCATTGGTCCCCCGGGAATCTTCTGTTCTCTCATTGGTCCCCCGAGGATGTTCTGTTATCTCGTTGGTCCCCCAGGGATGTTCTGTTCTCTTATTGGTCCTCCAGGGATCATCTGTTCTCTCATTTGTCCCCCAGGGATCTTCTGTTCTCTCATTGGTTCCCCAGGGATCTTCTGTCCACTGATTGATCTCTCTGAAGTTCTCTCATTACCTGATGACCTGTCTCATCTCCATTCCTTTACAGTTTCACACTTACCTGTCCGAAACCTGTCCATACCTCTTCTGTCTTGGTCCCCCTGCCTCACCTGTCAAAGCCCCTCCTCCCCCTCACCTGTCGAAGCCCCTCCTCCCCCTCACCTGTCGAAGCCCCTCCTCCCCCTCACATGTCATGGCCCCTCCTCCCCCTCACCTGTAATAACCCTTCCTCCTCCTCACCTGTCGTAGCCCCTCCTCCCCCTCACCTGTAATAACCCTTCCTCCTCCTCACCTGTCGTAGCCCCTCCTCCCCCTCACCTGTCGTAGCCCCTCCTCCCCCTCACCTGTCGTTGCCCCTCCTCCCCCTCACCTGTCGAAGCCCCTCCTCCCCTTCACATGTCATAGCCCCTCCTCCCCCTCACCTGTAGTCCAGCCCCCCTCCCCCCTCACCTGTCCTCCCTCCCCCCCCACCTCCCGTAGCCCCTCTCGCCGCCTCACCTGTCGTAGCCCCTCCTCCCCCTCACCTGTCGTAGTCCCCCCTTACCTGTTGCAGTTCTCTGTTCCCCCTCACCTGTCATAACACCTCCTCCCTCTCACCTGTCATATCCCCTCCCCCTCACCTGTTGCGGTTCTCTGTTCCCCCTCACCTGTCGTAGTCCCCGTTGCAGAGTGCTCGTACTGGCAGGGTGAAGGGCTGCCACACAGGGTTCAGATTGTTCTTCACCACCTCTGTCTTATGGCAGATGGTGAACCTGTAGCACAGACATGACTGCAATACTAGTACTACAATACTAGTATTGCAATACTAGTACTGCAATACTAGTACTGCAATACTAGTACTACAATACTAGCACTGCAATACTAGTACTGCAATACCAGTACTGCAATACTAGTGCTGCAATACTAGTGCTGCAATACTAGTACTGCAATACTAGTGCTGCAATACTAGTACTGAAATACTAGTGCTGCAATACTAGTACTGCAATACTAGTACTGCAATACTAGTACTGCAATATTAGTACTGCAACACTAGTACTGCAATACCAGTACTGCAATACTAGCACTGCAATACTGCAATACTAGTACTGCAATACTAGAACTGCAATACTAGTACTGCAATACCAGTACAGCAATATTAGTACTGCAATACTAGTACTGCAATACCAGTACTGCAATATTAGTACTGGAACACTAGTACTGCAATACCAGTACTGCAATACTAGCACTGCAATACTGTAATACTAGTACTGCAATACTAGTGCTGCAATACTAGTACTGCAATACTAGTGCTGCAATACTAGTACTGCAATACCAGTACTGCAATATTAGTACTGCAATACTAGTACTGCAATACCAGTACTGCAATACTAGCACTGCAATACTGTAATACTAGTACTGCAATACTAGTACTGCAATACTAGTGCTACAATACTAGTACTGCAATATTAGTACTGAAATAGTAGTACTGCAAATACTAGTACTGCAACACTAGTACTGCAATACAAGTACTGCAATACTAGTACTGCGATATTAGTGTTACAATACTAGTACAATACTAGTACTACAATACTAGTACTACAATACTAGTACTGCAATACTAGTACTACAATATTAGTACTATAATACTAGTACTGCAAAACTAGTACTACTCTAGTAGTACTATAGAGTAGTACTAGTTTAGTATTGCAATACTAGTACTGCAATACTAATACTGCAAAACTAGTACTACTCTAGTAGTACTGCAATATTATTACTGGATTACTAGTACTAGAATGTAAGCACTGCAATACTAGTACTGCAAAACTAGTACAACTATACTAGTACAAGTACTACTATACAAGTACTGCAATACTAGTATCACTATAGTAGTACTACGATACTCGTGCTAAAGTACTAGTACTAGAATACTAGAACCAAGACCCAGAGGCCTCTGTTCGAGAGTTCTGGTGCCTTCTGGAACCCTCCGAGCGGACAGACTCACGTTCCGTCCTCGTTGCTGCGGTAGAAGACCAGGAATGGGTCTGACTTTCCGAAGAAGTCCTTTTTGTCCAGCTTGTTAGCACACAGCTGCATGGTGGCGATGTCCTGGCAGAGGCAAAAGAGGGAGGAGGGGGGAATCACCTTACACCACAGCAAAGCCATCAGACCTGCTTAAAGGCAGAGTAGGCAAGTTTGGGTAACCTGGCTGTTTTGTCTGAAGTTTGAAAGCATTCAAACCCAAATACCCCAACCATCCCTTTAAAGCCACTTCAAAACATATGACTACTGTGGGGGGGAGGTCTCATGACCGTGACTGACTACTGAGAGGAGGTAGGTCACATGACCATGACTGACTACTGAGAGGAGGTAGGTCACATGACCATGACTGACTACTGAGAGGAGGGAGGTCTCATGACCGTGACTGACTACTGAGAGGAGGGAGGTCTCATGACCATGACTGACTACTGAGAGGAGGTAGGTCACATGACCATGACTGACTACTGGGGAGGTAGGTCACATGACCATGTCTGACTACTTGGGAGGGAGGTCACATGACCATGACTGACTACTGAGAGGAGGTAGGTCACATGACCATGTCTGACTACTTGGGAGGGAGGTCACATGACCATGACTGACTACTGAGGGGAGGGAGATCACATGACCATGACTGACTACTGAAAGGAGGGAGGTCACATGACCATGACTGACTACTGTGGGGGAGAGGTCACATGAGCATGACTGACTACTGAGAGGAGGGAGGTCACATGACCATGACTGACTACTGAGAGGAGGTAGGTCACATGACCATGTCTGACTACTGGGGAGGTAGGTCACATGACCATGTCTGACTACTGGGGAGGTAGGT
>BROE01000021.1:1813485-1833672 GCA_036571765.1 Plecoglossus altivelis | reverse complement strand
ACTACATTTAAGTAGCTCCTTGCTTATCAAATACCCCATTCTTTTGATGACTGCTTTTTCCCAGGACAAGGACTGTTTGCACACAGATAATGCACAGTCAAAAGCAATACTGAGTGCGATGTTCTAGAATCTAGATGGATATTACTGCATACACAATATAAGCCCAGGGTGTAGCTTTGCAGTGAAACACACACACTGCACCCAAGGACAGAGAACAAAAGCACAGGTTCAGTATTGTTGTGTCGAGCTTGATTGGATTCATTAGGAAGATTTTGGTTTTGTTGCCTTACAATCATGCTCATGTCAGTTCTTATAGCTATTTTAAATATTAACTTGCAGACTACAGTATCCTGTAGACCAGTGGTTCCCAACCCTGGTCCTCAGGGTACACCTATCCTGCATGTTTCAAGCGTTTCCCTGCTCCAACACACGTGATCCTAATGAACTGTCATAAGTTGGCTTCTACAGAGCTGGATAACAACCCATTCATTAGAATCAGGTATGCTGGTGCAGGGAAATATTCAAATCATGCAGAATAGGTGTTCCCTGAGGACCAGGGTTGGGAACCACTGCTGTAGACACCACAGGTCATAGATCTAAAAAGGCCTAAAGCAGCAGCTTGAGCTGTGTAACTTACTTTTCTTGTAAGCTAATAGGAAAAAAGTATGACATAAAATGCTATCAGGGGGTGCATGGTGGCGGTGCGGTTAGAGCCCTTGCCTCCCAGGAAGGAGATCTTGGGTTCGATTCTTGGGCTGAATCCAACATCACATGATCTCTCTGGGTGGACTCTGCATGTCCTCCCCATGTTACCGTGGGTTCTCTCCGGGCACTCCGGCTTCCTCCCACCGTCCAAAGACATGCATGTGATAGGTTAATTGGTATATTGAGAAATTGCCCCTAGAGAGTGGATGTGTGAGTGAATGGTTGTCTGTGTCTCTGTGTTAGCCCTGCGACTTGCTGGCCCCAGTCCAGGGTGTACCCTGCCTATGGCCCGAAATTTAAAAAACATTAATGGATTGATTGTATGTCCATGTTCAAAGTGAGAATGTTGTTTTAATGACTTGGCTGTTGACCATACAAAAGTCAAAAATAACCAAGTGTAATCATTTGACTGGCATGATACATCATACTGTCCCGGGATGGTGGGTCTGTTATTAGATGTGGGTGGAAGATTCTTTGGGTTGTCGCATTTCGTTTTGGTAACGCAGGTCAAACGTCTCGTTACATGAACCAAGTTAAGATAATCATGACGCTTATTTAAGACAGAGTAACTGAAGGGAAAGCAGCTGGTTAGACCATTTGCCTCATTCATTTATGTTTCTGTTTCAGACAGTGTATAAGATGTGTTTGACCTTGGTGTTCAGTCTCTGCTTACAACTGAGCCTGGTCAAAAGTATACAGAATAAATGGCATTAGTCCTATTTGAAATGGTTTACGTTGAGGCAAATGTGAACGTCCACCCAACCACAGTGCTGCCTTCTTTGGACTGCAAGCTAGAAAGCACTCGCTAAAATATTCAAATCCCAAAATAAACGTATCAAACATTATCTTTATTGCATATTGGACAGCATTGCTCATTTATGCTTCAGTTTCATATTCAACAGGTCCACAGTATTTTCCAAGTGAGAAAGAATATTCAACTTTTGCAAGAGTACAATGAAAACGGCCCAAAAACGACCAAACTTGAATGTAATTTTTGCTCCATCTTGTGACAGCAAACACGTCGTTGTATTTTAGGGCCGTTTGCAATATTATACAACTATGCAAGTGTGTAATGTTTACTTTAGGATGAGAGGGCATGCGATTTACCAAAGAACAAATCTGCCGTGAAAATGAATATGGCCAGCTTTCGTTTTGAGCTACATCCAGTTAACATCCCTTCAATCAAGACTGCTCTCTTTCAAAAGATTCTGTATATTTCACAGCGGTATTTACATGTGTCCGAATATAACTGTTACAAATGATCACAATAATAAGATATATTCAAACATGAGCATAATCAAAGCAAAGACTTATGGTATAATAGAAAAAAATATATTTGTTGGTCAAATGAGATACGCGCATGTATAAAATGTAGAGGATGAAGATAAAACTGCACTACTAAAAGTGGCAATTAAGTTCAAACATACTTAGTATTGTTTCTCGGTCTGTGGCACTCTGGTCTTGGTCATTACCTGGTCTCAGTTGCGTTAGTATTGACTGTCACATTGGGATTGATCTTAGGAAATAATATTTACAATGATATTTACAACTACCAATCGTAGCCAATTGTGTTATAAAGTTGCATGTATACTAGTGACGATTCCAAAAGTATCTGAAGCTCACAACAGAAGTTTTCATAGCATAAAAAATCTTCCAAAGATGAGAATTCCAGTTGATGAGAATTGTCCAGTGTAAGAGAGCAAAATAATTTCTCCAAGCCTCCTGATAGTAATTGTTCCAAGTGGAATTGTTTTCACAACATTAAACTGCATTCTCATTCTTGATTAAGTCTGTTGGACATTATCCAAGTTGGACTTGTCACCCAGAAATTATCCAGAAGAGTTTGTTGAAATATCACTGTGGTGAATCTAAGGGAAATAAATGTAGGTTACAATTTCAATATCTATAACAAAATATACGATCCTAATGATGTAATCCAACATGAATGTCCAACTCCAACAGCAAAGTTCTGTCTCACCTGTTTCCTGAATTGGCAGTAGTTCCTAAATATAAAAACAATTAAACTGTCATGTTAGCACGTCACCAATCTCACTGTATTAAAGTGAAGGTTACTAGGGAAAATTGTATTATTTACCTTTTGTATAGTCCGTAAATTTGATTCTTCTTCATTAGGCAATGCTGTAATTTGTTTTTAAAGAATGTCAGTGTAGTATTTCACTTTGAATATACATTTATGTCTTGATATATATATTTTTATTCCTAAAACTTTTATGAGACTGACAAGATGTGAACATGTCTTACATGTGTTCAGCCGTCGTTTTGTTTTGCACTTGACATAACAATAACATGCAACGACTACAATAATGACTAAAACAATAACTCCAATGACTCCAATGACTCCAACAATGACTCCAGGTTCCACAGAATTTGTTGATCCACAAATACTATCAGAAGAAGTGTCACCTGGACTAAGTTGGACCTTTCCCAATGATTCACATCTGAAAAAAGGAATGAGTTTTAGCATTACAAATCAATAATGGGATGGGACTCAGTGCCATCAGAATGATCCAGGAGGATAGGTAACATACTTTAACATTTTGTAGATAGCATACTATATAGTAGAACATAGAGTATCTTACTTTGTGAATGGTTGGCAGGCTGTTACTGATCCATTAGAAAAAGTATCAGCAGGGCAGTCTGAGCATTCAGTGTCTGTGGATGATGTTCCTGCAGTAACAAAAGTCAAGACACTTCATTTTGTATACATATTAATTCAATTTCATATGAAGTAATGAATCAATTATATATTCACAGAGGTACAAGGGACGATGAGGCAAACCTTGCTGACTGATGTATTGTCCAGGTTCACATCTGCTGTGTTCTTGAGCAACTTTACAACCTTGATCAGCTGGTAATTTACAAAAATATCCCTCCTGTGGTTCACAAACAGCATCTGATGTGGATGTACAACTCTGCTTTACCTTCAAACCTGAAACTGTGACAAAACACAATACCATTACATCTGCAAGAGCTCATCTCAGCTAAATGAGAACTGGTAAAGGCACTTACCTGGATCACACTTTGTACACAGAAAGCAGCTTGTACGTTCATTGTGCTGGTCAATAAAAGTAGAGCCAGCACAAGGGATGCAGGAAGTGCTTGTGAATTCAGTACAATGTTTATGGACCCTGTTTCCTGGGGGCATGAGATCATGGTGTTACTGTTGTACAGCCATTCACTCTACAAGTCATATCATACAGAGGAGTGGTCCTCACCTGGTGCACACATGGGACAGCACTCTTTGCCTATCAGGTACTCTGCTCGTCCACATGTTGTTTCACTACATAATCCAATGTGTAGACAGAGTAACAGGATCTACAAATATTAGAGAAGATAGGTGACTACATTTCACAATGATGTCTTAACTTGTATTTTTACTGAAGAACTAGATAAAAACAAATATAAGTCTAGTTGGGTGAGTTCTGGTAATTCAGGACATTTGCTAATGTGGGACGCCTAAACTCCTGTGTTTTCCCTGCTTTGATAATATCTTGTCCGGGGAACTTTCACTCAAGGGTTAGCATTGATGTTATGACATGACTTTCCCCAGATTACCATCATTCATCCTGTTTTGCTGGATAAATAGTGACTAACATGGGAAGACTAAATGTATTGTGCACTGACTGTCAGTGTAAACCAGACACGTTACCTGAAAATAAGAGATTTTCAATTGTTTCGTTAACTTTGACATTTCATTATGAAAGCACGAGTTGGACGTCGCTTCGTTGCTTTTTGTTGTTGTAGACCTACAGCAGGCTTTCTGCAAAAAGGACCAAAAATATAGGCTTTGATATTACGAAGAAATATCTCGTTTGCATTGATCCGTAATATTTCCCGATCTACGATATATATTTGAGTTCTTCCGTCGAATTTACTTTCATTTTGTAACCAGAATACCAGACATTATGGCTCAGGCTATTTTTACATTTCATTCCTGACCACACTTAGCAATAAAAGATCCATGTCAATTCTATTACTTGAAAGAAAACTATAACATCGATGTTACCGTCCGGTAACTACAATCCCCGACTGATTGGTGGAGAAAGAAAGTGAAAACAAAAAAGCACAGGGTCAGTACTGTTGTGCCGAGCTTTGTTGGATTCATTAGGAAGATTGTGGTGCCTTACAATCATGCTCATGTCGGTTCTTATAGCTATTTTAAATATTAACTTGCAGACAACAGTATCCTGTAGACCAGTGGTTCCCAACCCTGGTCCTCAGGGTACACCTGTCCTGCATGTTTCAGGTGTTTCCCTGCTTCAACACACCTGATTCTAATGCACGGTCGTAGACCGACTTCTCACCTCCACACCGAACATTCAAACTAATGTCAAAAGTCCAAACGTTCGTAGAATGACAAAAGTATTCATAGGTGTACTTACATTTTTTAACTGATGTCTGTATAAAACGTATTCATACTTACGTTTGAAATGTGCATAGATTTAAAAGCATACAACATACATTTGATGTTGCTAATTTACACTTCAGAAAACAAAAAGCGAAAACAAAATGGATACTTTATTTGGACTTTGTTTCTCTTTCCAATCAGTTCGGGATAGGCCGGTGTTATTTTGACCGCCACATGTTCTATCCAATCGTATTCTCGTCCGTGAAAATAAATTAGAAGACGACACCAACCGACCTTTTGTTGTAGTTGGTAGCATTTTATGTCATACTTTTCTTGTGAGCCAATAGGAAAAAAGTAAGTTACACAGCTCAGCAGAACTGCAGCATATGGTCACTCCCTATTCAGGAAGCAAGGTGCGCAGGTGTTCTACAGGTGAGGACGAGACGAGGGAGCTCAATTCCCCCAGAAGCCCTCATTGCACGCAAGCTTTTTAATCTATACACATGTCAGATGTAAGTATGCATACGTTTTATACATACATCAGTTCAGGACAGTGGCCCTTGAGGACCAGGATTTGACACACCTGCTTTTAAGCCTTTTTTACATCTATGGCCTGTGGTGTCTACAGCAGTGGTTCCCAACCCTGGTCCTCAGGGAACACCTATCCGGCATGTTTTAGATGTTTCCCCGCTCCGGCACACCTGATTCTAATGAATGGGTTGTTATCCAGCTCTGTAGAAGCCAACCTATGACCATTCATTAGAATCAAGTGTGTTGGAGCAGGGAAACACCTGAAACATGCAGGATAGGTGTACCCTGAGGACCAGGGTTGGGAACCACTGGTCTAAGGAATACTGTATTCTGTAAGTTAATATTTAAAATCGTTATAAGAACTGACATGAGCATGATTGTAGGGCAACAAAACCAAAATCATCCTAATGAATCCAACAAAGCTCAACACACAACAGTACTAACCCTGTGCTTTAGTTCTCTGTCCTTGGGTGCAGTGTGTGTGTTTCACTGCAAAGCTACACCCTGGGCTTATATTGTGTATGCAGTAATATCCATCTAGAACATCGCACACTGTATTGCTTTTGACTGTGCATTATCTGTGTGCAAACAGCCCTTGTCCTGGAAAAAAGCAGTCATCTTAAGAATGGGGTATTTGATAAGCAAGGAGCTACATAAAATGTAGTATTAAAAAACATATTACTGGATTGATTGTATGTCCATGTTCAAAGTGAGAATTTAGTTTGAATGACTTGGCTGTTCACAATACGAAATGCAAAAATAACCAAGTGTTGTCATTTCACTTGCATGATACATAATACTTTACCGGGATGGTAGGTCTGTTATTAAATGTGAGTGGAAGATTCTTTGGGTCTTCGCGTTTCCCTTTGGTGACACAGGTCAAACGTCTCCTTACATGAACCAAGTTAAGATAATCATGATGCTTATTTAAGACAGAGTGACTGAAAGGAAAGCAGCTGGTTAGACCATTTGCCTCATTCATTTATGTTCCTGTTTCAGACAGTGTATAAGATGTGCTGGACCCGGGTGTTAAGTCTCTGCTTACAACTGAGCCTGGTCGAAAGTATACAGAATAAATGGCATTAGTCCTATTTGAAATGGTTTATGTTGAGGCAAATGTGAACATCCACCCAAACCCAGTGCTGCCTTCTTTGGACTGCAAGCAACAAAGCACTAGCTAAAATATTCAAATCCAACATTACCTTTGTTGCACATTGGACAGCATTGCTCATTTATGCTTCAGTTTCATATTCAACAGGTCCACACTCTTTTCCAAGTGAGAATGAAAATTAAACTTCTGCAAGAGTACAACAGAAACGCCCAAAAACGACCAAACGTGAATGTAATATTTGCTCCGTCTTGTGACAGCAAACAAGTCGTTGTATTTTAGGGCTGTTTGCAATATCATACAACTATGCAAGTGTGTATAATATTTACTTTAGGATAAAAGGGCATGTGATTTACCAAAGAACAAATCTGCCGTGAAAATGAACATGGCCAGCTTTCCTTTTGAGCTACATCCAATTAACATCCCTTCCATCAAGTCTGCTTTCTTACACAAAATTCAGCATATTTCAAAGTGGTATTTACATATGTCCGAATATGACACTTACAAATGAACACAATAACAGATATATTCAAACATGAGCACAATCAAAGCAAAGATTTATAATATAATAGAAAAATATATATGTTGGTCAAATGAGATACGCACATGTATAAAAGGTAGAGGATGAAGAGAAAACTGCACTACTAAAAGTGCCAATTGAGTTCAAACATACTTGGTAGTGTCTCTCGGTCCAAGGCACTCTGGTCTTGGTCATTACTTGGTCTCAGTTGAGGTAGTCTTGACTGTCACACTGGTATCAAGGCTAGAAAATAATATTTACAATGATATTTACAGCTACCAATTGTAGCCAATCGTGTTACAAAGTTTCATGTATACTAGTGACGATTCCAAAAGTATCTGAAGCTCACAACAGACGTTTTCATTTCATGAAAAATCTTCCTGAGATGAGAATTGCTGCTTGTCCAGTGTTACAGAATTTGTCCAAGCCTCCTGATAGTAATTGTTCCAAGTGGAAATGTTTTCACAACATTAAACTGCATTCTCATTCCTGATTGAGTCTGTTGGACGTTATCCAAGTTGGACTTGTTACCCAGAAATTATCCAGAGGAGTTTGTTGAAATATCACTGTGGTGAATCTAAGGGAAATAAATGTAGGTTACAATTTCAAGTTCAAGTTCAAGTTCAAGTTGTGTTTTATTGTCATTCCGCTACATGCGGGTAAATACAGTGGAACGACATGTCGTGCCTCACAGAGCCACGGTGCAACATAAGTACAGACATTCAACAGTACAGTCTAAACAACAAACAATTTAAAATAAATATAACATTTTTCCTATACATAAACTAAACAGGATACAAACTATACAAAAACTGTACGAATACTTACCGATGTGCATGTGCATAGAGTATTGTACATGTGCGAAGAATAGATACATATTATTACAGAGTCTTTAGTGCAGTTTTTGTACACACGGCAGTGTGCATGAAAAGTGCAGTGGGTGAGTGACTAGTGCCAGTTTTCTGATAGTCTTATTATTGTGTGTGGGTAGTCATAGAGGCCCGGAAGAGTTCAGGGCTCTCACAGCCTGGGGAAGAAGCTGTTGATCAGTCTGGCAGAGCGGGCTCTGATGCTCCGGTATCGTCTACCTGATGGTAACGGTTTGAAGAGGCTGTGGGAGGGGTGGTGGGGTCCAGTTGAGCTTTACTGTCATTCCACTACATACGGGTGCATATAGTGGAATGAAATGTCATGCTCACAGAACCATGGTGCTACATAAATAAATACAGCAATATCTATAACACAATATACACAATTATACGATCCTAATGATTTCATTCAACATGAATGTCCGACACAAACAGCAAAGTTCTGTCTCACCTGTTTCCTGAATTGGCATCAGTTCCTTAAATGTAAAAACAATTAAACTGTCATGTTAGCACGTCACCAATCTCACTGTATTAAAGTGAAGGTTACTAGGGAAAATTGTACTATTTACCTTTTATTCAGTCTGTAAATTAGATTCTTCTTCATTACGCAATGCTGTAATTTGTTTTTAAAGAATGTCAGTGTAGTATTTCACCTTCTAAACACATAAATATCTTAATATATTTTTGAATTCCTAAAACATTTATGAGACTGACAAGATGTGAACATGTCTTACGTGTGCTCGGCCGTCGTTTTGTTTTGGACTTAATATGAGAACATTTTGCAATGAATACTAAAAGGACTAAACAAGATACTCAACAATGACTCCATCCATGACTCCAAATTTCACAGAATTTGTTGATTCACAAATACTATCAGAAGAAGTGTCACTGGACTAAGTTGGACCTTTCCAAATGATTCACATCTGAAAAAAGGAATGAGTTTTAGCATTACAAATCAAAAAAATCCTGGTTGTTTAATTTGTATATTATAGTAAAGTTTGTGTATAGCTTGTATTTTTTTGGTTTATGTATAGGAAACATTTTTATATCGATTTTTACTTGATTGCTGTATGCCTGTATTTATTTATGTAGCACCATGGTTCTGTGAGGCATGACATTTCGTTCCACTATATGCACCCGTATGTAGTGGAATGACAGTAAAGCTCAACTGAACTTGACTTGAAATGGGATGGGACTCATTGCCATCAGAATGATCCAGGAGGATAGGTAACACTTAAACATTTTCTAGATAGCGTACTATATAGTAGAAAATACAGTATCCTACTTTGTGAATGGTTGGCAGGCTGTTACTGATCCATTAGAAAAAGTATCAGCAGGGCAGTCTGAGGCATTTAGTGTCTGTGGATGATGTTCCTGCAGTAACAAAAGTCAAGACACTTCATTTTGTATACATATTAATTCAATTTCATATGAAGTAATGATCAATTATATATTCACAGAGGTACAAGGACGATGAGGCAAACATTTTCCAGGGAACTTGTCTTGTTTACACTGACAGTCAGTGCACAATGCATTAGTCTTCCCATGTTAGTCACTATTTATCCAACAAAACAGGATGATTGATGGTAATCTGGTGAATGTCATGTCACAACATCAATTCTAACCCTTGAGTTAAAGTTCTGTGGACAAGATATTATCATAGCAGGGAAAACACAGGAGTTTAGGCGTACCACATTAACAAATGTCCTGAATTACTAGAATTCATCGAACTAAACTTATATTTGTTTTTGTCTAGTTCTTCAGTAACAGTCGAGTTATATGGTTATATACATGGAGTTAATAGTATTGTGTTTTGTCACAGTTTCAGGTTTGAAGGTAAAGCAGACTTGTACATTCACATCAGATGCTGTGTGTGAACCACAGGAGGGATATTTTTGTAAATTACCATCTGATCAAGGTTGTGAAGTTGCTCAGGAACACAGCAGATGTAAACTTGGACAATACATCAGTCAGCAAGGTTTGCCTCATCGTCCCTTGTACCTCTGTGAATATATTATTGATTCATTACTTCACATGAAATTGAATTAATATGTATACATAATGAAGTGCCTTGACTTTTGTTACTGCAGGAACATCATCCACAGACACTAAATGCTCAGACTGCCCTGCTGATACTTTTTCTAATGGATCAGTAACAGCCTGCCAACCATTCACAAAGTAAGATACTCTATGTTCTACTATATAGTATACTATCTACAAAATGTTAAAGTATGTTACCTATCCTTCTGGATCATTCTGATGGCACTGATTCCCTTCCCATTATTGATTTGTAATGCTAAAACTCATTCCTTTTTCAGATGTGAATCATTGGGAAAGGTCCAACTTAGTCCAGGTGACCCTTCTTCTGATAGTATTTGTGGATCAACAAATTCTGTGGAACCTGGAGTCATTGTTGGAGTCATTGTTGGAGTCATTTCTCCAGTCATTTTTGCAGTTGTTTGTATCATATTGTGTTATATCAAGTACAAAACAAAACGACGGCTGAACATAGGTAAGACATTTTCACATTTTGTAAGTTTCAGAAATGTAGAAAGACAAGGTGAAATTCACACTGACATTCTTTAAAAACAAATTACAGTATTGCATAATGAAGAATCAAATTTAAAGACTGAACAAAAGGTAAAAAATAAAAATTTCCCGTTTAACCTGCACTTTAATACAGTGAGATTGGTGACATACCAACATGACAGTTTAATTGTTTTTAAATTTAAGGAACTGATGCCAATTCAGGAAACAGGTGAGACAGAACTTTGCTGTTGGAGTTGGATATTCTATTATGTTGAATGAAATCATTAGGATCGTATATTATGATATAGATATTTAAATTGAAACCTACATTTATTTCCCTTAGATTCACCACACAGCGATATTTTAACAAACTCCTCTGGATAATGTCTGGGTTACAAGTTCAACTTGGATAAAGTCCAACAGACTCAATCAAGAATGAGAATAAATAAATAAATAATAAAAGGTTCAAAATAAATAAAGGATTTTTCATGCTATGAAAACGTCTGTTGAGAGCTTCAGGTACTTTTGGAATCGTCACTAGTATACATGAAACTTTGGCACACGATTGGCTACAATTGGTATCTGTTAATATAATTGTAAATATTATTTCTAAACCATAATCCCAGAGTGACAGTCAAGACTAATTCAACTGAGACCAAGTAATGACCAAGACCAGAGTGCCTTGACCGAGACACTACCAAGTATGTTTGAACTCAATTGGCACTTTTAATAGTGCAGTCCTCTTCAACCTCTACCTTTTATAAATGTGCGTATCTCATTTGACCAACAATTTTTTTTTAAATTAAACCATAAATCCTTGCTTTGATTATGCCCATGTTTGAATATATCTTATTATTGTGTTAATTTATATCAGTCATATTTGGACATGTAAATACGGCTTTGAAATATACAGAAGTTTTTGAAAGAGAGCAGTCTTGATCGAAGGGATGTTAACTATAATTTCACGGTTGAGGTGACTTAATTTGGTGATTACTACGCTCCACTAGGGGGCGCTGCTGATTGCTACTGCTTTGGCGGGAAAACAACAATGAAGGGGACTGTCCCTGTGTTCACAGAAGTGGACCGGTTTCTGTTGGGTATTTACCCTAAATAAAAGCTACTAGGGCTGCAACAACGAATCGATAAAATTCGATTATTAATAGAATTGGCAACGAATTTCATATTCGTTGTGTCGCGCGATTATTACTTCTCTCGATAAGACGCGGAGATGTTTGAGTATAAAAAGCGCGGTTGAGTGCGAAACACATAATAAATAATTAAATAGCGGAGCGGAGGTAGAGGAAAGACCATCGGAGAGACCCGTAACATTGTTCTGTAACACATGGCGGAGGCAGAGAAATAATTACGACCCAAGTCATCCAAGGTGTGGGAGGATTTCATACTAAATCAATCCAAAAAGTGTTTGTTTTTTTTGCAAAATATGCAAAAGCGACATTTTTTACAAACGAAAACGAGACGATAACTTTAAAAAAACAGCTTTGAATGACAAAAACCCGACAGAAAACAGAGACATCTCTAACCCCTTTCTTTTTTGATTGGTTGTTGCGTTAAATCTTACCCAGATACAACCGTTCTATTTTCTGATTGGGCATTGTGTAGACGCTTTTTTTTTGATCGTCTGATAAGTGGCAGGCTTGACTCCAGGGGAGACGCACTGGCTTTGTATTGCAATGCTGTGTCTGAACAAAGGGAGTGAGTGAGTGAGTGAGTGAGTGTAGAGAAGAAATTCTACCGTTCAAACAAATCCTGTTAAGTTTTCTGATTTGTATTTTTCTTTATAAAAAAGATGTATTGTTCTGACAGCTCAGGTCCCTTTAAACAAAAATATACATCTTTTTGTGCACTTTTGTGCAAAACGATATATTATATAGTTTTTCGTTTTTTATTACTTTAACAGTTCAGGGATGAGAAACCTGTTTTTGCACGTTCTGAAGATTTTTTGCACTGTGAATTTGCACAGCTCTATTTTTTAATAAAAGGTTGGAAATCAATGGTTTTTTCTCTCCCTCTTTTCGATTAATCGATTAATCGTAAAAAATTATTGATAGATGAATCGATTATCAAAATAATCGTTAGTTCCGGCCCTACTAAAAGCTACTTAGGTTAACTTCCATGAATCGGTGAATTCATGACATGGTGTCAGAAGTGACTTACACCCATCGGACAAGACTGAGGCAGCGACATGGCCAAGTTTCAGGCTCCGGAATCATTTGACTTCACCCAGCCCTCGGCGTGTCCGACCAGGAGACAATGTTTTAGCCGCTATCGGATAGCTACTAAGCTAGACCAAGAAGACAGTGACGTACAAGTGAATACGTTGTTACATTATATGCAATGGGCAAAGAGTCGGAACCTATCTTTAGCACTTTCACGTTCCTAGACGACGTTGATAACTACTATGACGAAGTTTTGAAAAAGTTTAACGAACATTTTGTGCCAAGGCGAAATACGATACATGAACGTGCCTGCTTCCACCGCCGCTCACAGCTCCAAGGGGAGAGTGTGGAGGCGTTTGTTAGACAACTGTATACATTCGCAGAGTACTGCGATTTTGGACAGACAAAAGATGAACAGATAAGAGATCGCTTTGTGATTGGGATCGCAGATGGTGAAGTGTCACAGAAAGTACAACTTGAACCGGACTTGACCATGGAAAAGGCTATCAGTATCGCACGACAGTCTGAGCTGGTTAAAACACAAAATGCAAGCGCCAAAGCAACAGATGTTGAAGTGGGTGCGGTAAACGCACGTAAGTTCAAGCAGCCAAAGAAATATGACAAAAGGTATGCTATAAACAAAGACAATGAACAGTATAAACGTGCACAACAGGCAACAAACAGAAAGGGTACAAGGTGTGGGAGACAGCATGAGTACGGCGCATGTCCAGCTACAGGGAAACGCTGCCGTAAATGGAATAAAACTATTTTGGCCATTTTGAAGCAATGTGTAAAACTAAAAACGTTAATGCACTTATATCTACTGGCTTTGATAGTGATGAGGGTAGTGCCTGGTTTCTAGGGCCTGTTGCTGAGGTTGTGAAGGTTGTCCTCGGTGAAGAGGACAAATGGTTTGAGGATTTAGAAATAAATGGCACAACTGTTAGGTTCCGGATTGATACGGGCGCAGATGTCACTGTGATTCCTGAGGAGACATATTTAAAACTGCAACAGCGCCCTTTCCTAATCAAAATGAAGTCGACCTTCACCAGCCCAGGTGGAACACTTATTTGCAAAGGCAAATTCATTCCCTTTTGGATTTATGTTATGTCAGGCCCCTTCACAACAAACCTGCATGGTCGTAGAACAGCAATCAAAATGGAACTAGTGTGCAGAGTCAATGCGCTTGAATCAAATGATGACGTTTTTGGGGACATTGGACTATTGAAATGTGAACCAGTGAAAATAGAGCTGAGGCCAGATGCTCAGCCCTACAGTATTGCTACCCCACGGCGCATACCATTCCCAATCTTACCTCAAGTGGAGGAGGAACTGAAACGGATGCAGTCTTTAGGCATTATAGAGGAGGTAAAGGAAGCCACAGACTGGTGTGCTCATTTGGTGCCTGTGATAAAAAAAGAACAAGAAACCATGGATCTACGAGGATCTGATAAAACTTAACAAAGCTTTCAAACGAGAGAGATTCATCCTGCCGAAACTAGAGGACATTGCTCCAAAGCTGTCAGGTGCAACAGTGTTCTCTGCTGTGGATGCTTCAAGTGGGTTTTGGCAGATCCCGCTTGATGGGAGCAGCAGAAAGCTCACGACCTTCATTACACCTGTGGGTCGTTTCTGTTTCTGCCATCTACCCTTCAGCATTAAATCTGCTCCAGAAATATTTCAGCAGAAAATGAGTTCTCTCCTCAAAGACCTTGATGGCACAGTAGTGTATGACATTTTGGTCTATGGCATACAAGACATGAAGGACCATGACCAGAACCTTCGAGCGTCGATGCAAACAATCAGAGCTTCAGGACTGAAGCTGAACAAGGATAAATGTCAGTTCCACAAATCTGAGATTCACTACTTTGGACACATCATTGGGAAGGATGGCATCAGACCGGACATGGAGACAGTCAGAGCCATCGCGGAGCTTCCCAGCCCGACAAACATAACAGAACTGCGGCAGAGGATCGTAATGATTGACTATTTGGAGGAAATTCCTCCCAGATCTTTCTACAACAATGCACCCCATCAACTCCCTACTGAAAAGTGACACAATGTGGACATGGGGAGAAGCACAAGAAAATGCTTTTAAAAAAGGTAAAAGGAATAATGATTACAGCACCTGTTTTGGCATACTACAATGCAAGAAGGCTGACTGTTGTAAGTGCGGATGCAAGCAGTTATGGCCTCGGGGGCGCACTTTGGCAGGAGCACAACGAGGGACTCCGCCCAGTCGCTTTTTGTTCAAGGACACTGACAGAAACGGAGCGCAGATACTCCCAGATAGAAAAAGCATGTCTCGCCAGCGTGTGGGCGTGCGAGCGCTTCGGGAGATATCTACAGGGCATGGACAGATTTGTTTTGCAGACTGATCACAAGCCCCTTGTTCCGCTGATAAACACATACGACCTGGACAAAGCACCTGTTAGGTGTCAGAGACTTTTGATGCGCCTAATGAAGTTCAGCCCAGAAGCTGACCATGTTCCAGGGAAGCAGCTCATTGTGTTGGACACTGTCGGAACCCTCTGAAGGACTGTACCGTGTCCGACACTGAGCGTGAGGTAAAAGCTTATGTTCAGGCAGTGATTGAAACAAGGCCAATCACCAAAGATAGATTAAACATGATAAGAGAGGCCACATGCAATGATAACATTCTGCAAACTGTGATTCATTACACGAATAATGGCTGGCCCTCAGATTTGTCACACATGCCACACAACCTGCTCAAATACCACACAGTTAGAGCTCACCTGTCAGAAGTCAGTGGACTTTTAATGTATGATGACTGCATTGTTATTCCATCTACAATGCACAAGACTGTTCTGTCACAAATACATGCGGTTCATCAGGGACTCACAAAGTGCCGGAGAAGGGCCAACATGTCAGTGTGGTGGCCTGGTGTCGGGAGAGACATTGCAGAGCTAGTCAGCACCTGTGAGTTTTGCTGTAAGAACAAACCTACCCAAAGAAAGGAGCCACGGATTACCACACCACTGCCACAAGGTGCTTGGCAGAAAACAGCAGCTGATCTGTGTGAGCAGGATGGTAGACAGTATTTGGTAGCAACATACTACTATTCACGCTACATTGAGATTTCACATTTGCCTACCACAAGTAGTAACCAAGTCATTTCACAACTTAAGAGTATGTTTGCGAGGTGGGGTATTCCTCTTGAACAAGTAACGGATAATGGCCCCCAGTTCACTTCAGCCGAGTTCCGCCAGTTCAGTGAGACATACAACTTTCAGCACACGACGTCCAGTCCTCACTACCCACAAGCAAACGGAGCGGCTGAGAGGAGTGTTGCCATCGCCAAGATAATTCTGCAACAGCCAGACCCACAGCTCGCCCTGCTGAGCTACAGAGCTACTCCCATCACCACAACAGGTCACAGCCCAGCTCATCTCATGTTTGGCCGTGAGATCAGGACTACGGTGCCGGTGTCTTCCAAGCAGCTACGTCCAAATGTAGTTGATCACCAAACTGTAAGATTAAAAGACCAACAAACTAAATCTGCCTACCGCTTCTTCTACAACAAGCGTCATTCAGCCAGGCCCTTGTCGACTCTGCAGCCGGGTCAGTGTGTTAAAGTTAAGATGGATGGGGAGAAGAGCTGGAGGACCCCAGTGAAAGTCATTGCAAAAGCACCAGAGCCCAGATCCTACATTGTCCAAACCGACCAAGGGACTGTAGCACGCAGAAACAGGAGGCATCTACAGGAAGCGCCCGAGTCAACAACTCAAGTTACTGCAAAAGAGAATAGTGACTTTGTTCCTGACCCAAGTGACTCAGTTGCCCCACCTGCTGCCACTTATGCATCTGTGCCCTGTGTTCCCACCATTTCTTCTGCTTCCAGTTTCTCCCCAAAGAGGACCTTTTCTGGTCGAGCCATTAAGCCACCTGCTAGAAGCTTTTGGAAGATTTGTCATGCTATGAAAACTTCTGTTGTGAGCTTTAGATACTTTTGTAATCGCCACCAGTATACATGCAACTTTATAACACAATTAGCTACAATTGGTAGCTGTAAATATCATTGTAAATATTATTTCTAAACCTTAATCCCAGTGTGACAGTAAAGACTAACTCAACTGAGTCCAAGTAATGACCAAGACCAGACTTGGAGTCTTGGACCGAGAGACACTACCAAGTATGTTTGAACTCAATTGGCACTTTTAGTAGTGCAGATTTCTCTTCATCCTCTACCTTTTATACATGTGCGTATCTCATTTGACCAACAAATATATATATTTCTATTATACTATAAATCTTTGCTTTGATTATGCTCATGTTTTAATATCTGTTTTTATTGTGTTAATTTGTAACAGTTATATTTGGACATATGTAAATACCACTTTGAAATATACAGAATATTTTGAAAGAGAGCAGACTTGATGGAAGGGATGTTAACTGGATGTAGCTTAAAACGAAAGCTGGTGATGTTCATTTTCACAGCATATTTGTTCTTTGGTAAATCACATGCTCTTTCATCCTAAGGTAAACATTACACACACATGCATAGTTGTATGATATTGCAAACGGCCCTAAAAAACAACAACTTGTTTGCTGTCACAAGATGGAGCAAATATTACATTCACGTTTGGTCGTTTTTGTGCCGTTTTCAATGTACTCTTGCAGAAGTTAAATTTTCTTTCTCACTTGGAAAAGACTGTGAACCTGTTGAATATGAAACTGAAGCATAAATGAGCAATGCTGTCCACTGTGCAACAAAGGTCATGTTTTATATGTTTATTTTTGGATTTTAATATTTTAGCTTGTGCTTTCTAACTTGCAGTCCAAAGAAGGCAGCACAGTGGTTAGGTGGACGTTCACATTTGCCTCGACGTAAACCATTTCAAATAGGACTAATGCCATTTATTCTGTATACTTTTGATCAGGCTCTGTTGTAAGCAGTGACTGATCACCCAGGTCCAGCACATCTTATACACTGTCTGAAACAGGAACATAAATGAATGAGGCAATTGGTCTAACCAGCTGCTTTCCCTTCAGTCACTCTGTCTTAAATAAGCGTCATGATTATCTTAAATTGCTTCATGTAACGAGACGTTTGACCTGCCTTGCCAAAACGAAACGCTACAACCCAAAGAATCTTCCACTCACTTTTAATTAACTGACCTACCGTCCTGGGAAAGTATGATGTAATATGCAAGTCAAATGATAACACTTGGTTATTTTTGCATTTTGTTTTGTGAACAGCCAAGTCATTAAAACAAAATTCTCACTTTGAACATGGACATACAATCAATCTAGCAATATGTTTTTTTAACTACTTCATTTTATGTAGCTCCTTGCTTATCAAATACCCCATTCTTAAGATGACTGCTTTTTCCAGGACAAGGGCTGTTTGCACACAGATAATGCACAGTCAAAAGCAATACTGTGTGCGATGTTCTAGATGGATATTACTGCATACACAATATAAGCCAAGGGTGTAGCTTTGCAGTGAAACACACACACTGCACCCAAGGACAGAGAACTAAAGCACAGGGTAAGCACTGTTTTCTTGGATTCATTAGGAAGATTTTGGTTTTGTTGCCTTACACTCATGCTCATGTCAGTTCTTATAGCTATTTTAAATATGAGCTTGCAGACTACAGTATCCTGTAGACCAGTGGTTCCCAACCCTGGTCCTCATGGTACACCTATCCTGCATGTTTTAGGTGTTTCCCTGCTGCAACACACCTGATTCTAATGATCGGTCATAAACTGGCTTCTACAGAGCTGGATAACAACCCATTCATTAGAATCAGGTGTGTCGGAGCAGGGAAACATTCAAAACATGCATGATATGTGTTCCACTGCTGTAGACACCGCAGGTCATAGATCTAAAAAGGCCTAAAGCAGGGGTGTCAAATCCTGGTCCTCAAGGGCCACTGTCCTGAACTGATGCCTGTATAAAACGTATGCATACTTACATTTGACATGTGCATAGATTAAAAAGTTTGCGTGCAAATGTACAACTCTGCTTTACCTTCAAACCTGAAACTGTGACAAAACACAATACCATTACATCTGCAAGAGCTCATCTCAGCTAAATGAGAACTGGTAAAGGCACTTACCTGGATCACAGTTTCTACACAGAAAGCAGCTTGTACGTCCATTGGGCTGGTCAATAAAAGTAGAGCCAGCACAAGGGATGCAGGAAGTGCTTGTGAATTCAGTACAACGTTTATGGACCCTGTTTCCTTGGGGCATAAGATCATGGTGTTACTGTTGTATAGCCATTCACTCTACAAGTCATATCATACAGAGGAGTGATCCTCACCTGGTGCACACATGGGACAGCACGCTTTGCCTATCAGGTACTCTGCTCGTCCACATGTTGTTTCCCTAGATAATCCAATGTGTAGACAGAGTAACAGGATCTACAAATATGGGAGAAAACAGGTGACTATACTTAACACTAATGTTTTAACTTGTATTGTTACTGAAGAACTAGATCAAAACAAATATAAGGTTAGTTCGGTAAATACTAGTAATTCTAAACATTTGTTCATGTGGGACGCCTAAACTCCTGTGTTTTTCCCTGCTATGATAATATCTTGTCCGCGGAACTTTAACCCAAGAGTTAGCATTGATGTTATGACATGACATTCACCAGATTACCATCATTCATCCTGTTTTGTTGGATAAATAGTGACTAACATGGGAAGACTAAATGCATTGGGCACTAAATGACAGTGTAAACCAGAAACGTTACCTGAAAATAAGTTATTTTCCATTGTTTCGTTAACTTTGAAATGTCATTATGAAAGTACGAGTTTGACGTCGCTTGGTTGCTTGATGTTGTTGTTGTACACCTACAACAGGCTTTCTGCAATGATGACCAAAAATATAGGCTTTAATATTACGAAGTAAGAAATGTCTCGTTTGCACTGATTCGTAATATTTCCCGATCTACGATACATATTTGTGTTCTTTCGTCGAATTTACTTTCGTTTAGTTCAATCCCTGACAATCCCCGACTGATTGGGAGAAACAAAGTGAAAACTACATTTTTAAACTTATGTCTGTATAAAACGTATGTATACTTACGTTTGAAGTCTGCATAGATTAAAAAGCATACAACATACATTTCATGTTGCTAATTTATACTTAAATTCATAAAGCGAAGACAAAATGAAGGACAAACATTTTCCTTTCACTTCGTTTCTCCTTCCAATCCTTCCGGGACAGGCCGGGATTGTTTTGCCCAACCCGTGTTCTGTCCAATCATATTCTCGCAGCTGAAAATAAATAAACACCAACCGACGTTTGGTTGAAGCTGGTAACATTTTACGTTTTACTTTTCTTGTGCGCAAGTGTTCTACAGGTGAGGACTAGTTGGGGGAGCTCAATTCCCCCAGAAGCCCTCA
>BROE01000021.1:1777161-1792801 GCA_036571765.1 Plecoglossus altivelis | reverse complement strand
TGCTGTTCCTCCCTCATGAGCCCCAGAGACTGAGCAGACGACGGAGACGACGAGACGAGTAGTACGCTCAGGCAGTACGCTCAGTCGGGATGCAAGTAGCACGTCCCTCCTCGTCAGTCGTCTGCGCCTCTCTACGTATCTCACGAACCTCGTCAGTCTGCAGATCATGGGGCAGAACGAGCAGCAATACTGCGAGCCTAGAGAGGGGAAGATGGCAGTATAAAACGAGAGCCACGAGACGAGCCAGAGAGTGAGGAGAGAGCGAGAGCAGCAGCTACCAGAGATGTCCGCCATCACACGAACACAGTGAGGAACGAAGTCGAGATACCCGTAGTAAGGCGGATCGAAGAGATGGAGAGCGAGAGGCAGGGAGAATGGAGAGAGAGAGAGAGGAGACGTACGATCGACAACGAGAGAAGCTGAGCAGAGATGCTAGAGATGTCCAATGGACGCCTATAAGGAGCGAGAGGATGAGCGAGAGGAGATGGTCGGAGGATTAGGTGAAACCGGGGCAAGAGATCGAGAGTAGACGAGATGAGAGAAGCAGAGAGAGAGTGACAGATTCACGAGCTACGAAGGTCTTGACTACCCTCTCATCTCTCATCTAGCCTCTCTCAAATCCGACCACACGCTAGGCCTTTTCTCTCTTGCTCGCATGCTCCCCTCTTACCTCATCGTATCTGCCTCTTCCACCCCCTCTCTCCCGTCTGCCTCATCTGTCCGCCCTCTCTTTCTGCTCTCTACCCTCCACCACGAGAGAGAGTTGACCACCACATCCAGTCCCATACAACACGCCATCTCTCGTCGTAAATTTTCCCCAGATACAACTCCATTCTAGGCTCCACATCGCCGCACACCGTCGTATCCACAATCCTCCACGCTCCAACTACCACTATATATATCGCGAGAGAAGCACTCTATCAAGTCAGTCAGTCCTATTAGCCAACTTAAAAAGCGTAATCGTGCTCTCTATACTAGTACACCTACAAGGCTCACCGCAGTCGGACTACCACAACGATGATGATTAGATGACTGCTGCATGCGCGAATGCTCGGCACTACTCGTATTGTCCCAACCCACAACACCACACTCCGAGTACACGAACCCGACTAGCCCCACGGTCGAGCCTGTCAAGACGCTACCCACTCAGCAAGGCCCCACCCAAATAAATAATTACGTACAACCAAGCATGGAAACTGGATGAAACATACACTCGCACAAACATGAGTAGTGCTCCAAAAACACTGCCAATGTGATAAGCGCCTATTATGAAGAGATTAGAGTGAAGATAGAACGACGAAGCATGAGCCATACACATACTAAGCTAGCTAATCGACACCTCTTCGCTGCAAGCATGGTACCTGATAAACATTGCCCTCGAAGAATACGAGCTCAGACCGTATCCCGCTTGCTGCATGCGCCTGCTAACTGATACCACTCACGCTCTGCGCCAATCTCCACCTGATCGTAGTGCCTATGCCTGCGCCCAGCTCTGCACTCGCGCCCTGATTGCCCTCACGACCAATTCTCGCCTCAGCCCGACCGTGCCATCGCCTGCCAACATAAAGACACCCCGTAACCGCACAGCCACAGCTTATGCCCTACCTAAGCTCTCATTGAGCACTCGCACCGCCCACTGCCTGCTGTCAACCCCGCGCCTCGACTTCACGTAGTGCCCGTCCTCCTCGCCTGCCACGCTCTTCACAAGTCCTTGTCCCTGAGTACCTCTTGTAACGTATACGTCTCAATGTCGTATATAGCATAGAATTAGTCCGTGAGCATCGCTGACCAAGGATAGGAGGTTAGACTTATAACCACACAAGCTAACGACCAAGTCCTTGACACCCTCCATCCTCTATATACTAATCAAACCCCCCCACACACACTCCTGTCCCCCCAGCCACATCCGTACACATCCTCCCACCACGTCACTCACGACCACCAGATGCCACCAAGACGACCTCCATCCCAACATAAAACAACACCGACAACGCCCCCACTAAACCCCCCCCCTAAACACACCCACCTCACCCCCACAACCCCGAAAAACCCACATACCCATCACACCCCAACACCGACCATCCACACTCTTACCCCCACCATAACCCAACACCCACCACAAAACGACACCGACCCCCGCATAAGACAACCCCCCACCCTCACCCCCACCACCATCACCACAAATACGCCCAACAATCACCAGAAAAGCCAAACCGCCCCCCGCACCCCCCCCACCAGACAACACTACACAAACACAATCAAACGAAACAGAAAAAAGAATACCGAATACCAACACCCACACAGAACCAAGCCCAAAACATCCCACCCACCACAAACCCAAACCAAACCATAAAAAAAATCCCAACACCCACTCACCCCCGTAAAGACAAAACCAACCCAAAAACGCCCTCAACGCAACAAAAAATAAACCAGAAAACCCACAAAAGAAACATAAAAGACAGGTTAACTAAACAAAACCACAAAAAAACGTAGTAAAATCAAGGAAACCAAGCACGAAACAAACACCACAAAACAACCCTGCCTCACCACTGCACTGAACACCCAGTCCCGCACAAGAACCCCCAAACCCATAAATAGACTGACTGAGAAAGATAAAGCTACGGTATAAAGAGATAGAATACTAATAAAAAGGACAAAACACCACCAAAAACAAACCCAACGCAACCCAACACCCCCCCCGCAGACTCCCACAACTATAATCCGAACTCCCCATACGAGATACCGTACTCCCAACGCACCCCTCACCCTCGCAATCGCAACCTCCGCCAACCCCCTCGCGCCGCAAACCCCCAAACCCTGCACTGCAAATAAGAAGCCCCAATAAACTGACTGGGATACTGGACTCTGATCAACCCAAACACACACCAACAGGCACCACCTGTATACACACAGGATACTACTGACCTCACGCGTGGATAAGAGAGCTGAAATGAACCCTCGAAACACACACCACCAACCAACCAATGGATTAAACGCATGACGACGGATACAAACACATGAAACACAAACCAAACCCACCCAACCGCAAACCACACACCCATCAACACCACATACACGACAACACTATGCACACACGGAGCTCCAACGAGCAACACACTAAGACATACACACATCGACACTCCCATGAGTCTTACATGCACGCATAAAAATCTGCACCCCAGCGCCAATAACGAACAAAGTGCACATGACTAGCACTCGACTGTCGTGGTACCCTACACAACAAATGCAACCACCTCGACTGATAAAACCTCCCGACCTGACAAAACAAATGCAAACCCTAGAACGCACAAATAACTGACCCAAATCATCCATGTCGATAGAACTGACTGCTGAACCCCTAAGCACTGACGACTGAATAACAGACTGACAATAAAGAAGAAAGAATAAAGATCTGACAATAGCGAGATAAACGACATGACTGGATTAAACTGAGACTGTGAAACACCTAACATGACCGATGACTGCACCTAGAACCAGACTGGATGAGGACTAGACTGAATATACCCATAGCTAACAGGCACTTGCACTTGTGAACCGAGGAAAGCAAACCACAAATCTTGCTTTAACAATCGACCCTCATCTTAAAGTACAAATTAAAGCCTGTTGCTCTTCCAAAGGCTTCCGATCACACAGGCTGGTCATTCTGCACCCTTACCATGTTATTTCACGTCAAAACCCATCCATTACGAACGACAACTATCATACCCAGCACACATAGCGAATATCACTCGATTAATCCAAAATATCAAATAAAAACATAACTCCTGCATACCTCATCACCACTTCGCTGAAATAAATAGCAGATCAAATTCCACCTCATAAAAGTGACTGTCCTACCGCATCACCTCATGACATCGCTCACTGCACCTCATAAACACAGCAATCACCACACGACACACCCTCATAACAAAACACACCACCATGCGCAGAAACCCATACCACCCACTCTATTGCTGTGCAACACCAATCAATACACACTCACCCTCAGACACACACACCCTCAACACAACAAGCTGCTTAGCAATGTCCCTCATAAACACACACCCCATACACCACACACGCCCATACACACACACCCTCATACACACACAAAGCACCCCAAACACACACACACCTCGAATAACACACCACAACACACACACCCTCATACACACTCACCCTCATACACACACACCCTCAAACACACACTCATCACACAAACACACATTCTGTGATCACACAAACACACATTATCATCCAAACACACACACATCATGTCATCACACACACATCACCACTGTCACAACCACCATCCCTCCCCCTCACACACACAAGCACGTACAGGAACACACTAGCATGTTCACACACACCAACACAGAAATACACTCACACAATCACAAACACACACTCCCATCACACACACACACACCCTCTATGAAGACACACACCCCTCTACACACACACACACCATCGCGCACTCTCATAACACAACACACTCACAATCACCCTCTGCACACACACACACCCTATATACACACCCAGCCCCTCATAAACACGACACCCACAACACACAGGGGGCGGGGGACTCCGACCGAGACACACACCCTCCAAGAATACATCACACAAACGCACAGACACCCTCTCACACTAGTGCGCAAGCGAAAACCACTGAATGAAGATGAAGTTTAATCAATAGTTCCAGGAAAAATATTAACAGTGGTGTTGAATCCATAGTGAATGTAGAACATACCTATTGACCTCCATTACAATTACACACTAAGGCTGATTTATGGCAGCCATGACTCATCAAAAATGAAAATGACAACAAAATCGTTAAAAAGTAAATCCTGTACGCGTTACATATTTGATTGAGAAGCCGCGTGAGGGTGAAAACGATGCCACTAAGATGAGGCCCGGCTGAGTAATGACCTTTTAATGAACGTCTTTTAAACGTCTCTCATCGTCCCTTTGTCATGCCCGGACGTCGTTCGTCTGTAACCTGACGGGTGCTAGGACCCTGAGCTGACATCTATCTTCTCTTGCGCATGTCTCAATCATCCCCTCCATTCCATACGATCATGCCTGCCAGTGGAACCACTGGATGCTGCTGTCACCACAGAGCGTCCTCATCTCTTTCTACTCTCTCTCTCTCTTTCCTCTACTCTCATCTTCTCCCTGCCTCTTCCCTCTTATCACTCTCTCCTGTCTCTCTGTCCTCCCTCCACTCTTTCCGCTCTCTCTCTCTCTCTCTGTCTCTCTCTCCTCCCTCTCTCTCTCCTCCCTCCTCCTATTCCTCTCTCTTTTTTTCGCTCTTCTCTTTGTGTCGTCTTTATCCCAGTTCCATCTCCTTTACCTCTGTTCCATCTCCTTTACCTCAGTTCCATCTCCTTTACCTCAGTTCCATCTCCTTTACCTCAGTTCCATCTCCTTTACCTCAGTTCTATCTCCTTTACCTCCATTCCATCTCCTTTATCTCACTTCCATCCCCTTTACCTCAGTTCCATCTCCTTTACCTCAGTTCCATCTCCTTTACCTCAGTTCCATCTCCTTTACCTCAGTTCTATCTCCTTTACCTCAGTTCCATCTCCTTTACCTCAGTTCCATCCCCTTTACCTCAGTTCCATCTCCTTTACCTCAGTTCCATCTCCTTTACCTCAGTTCCATCTCCTTTACCTCAGTTTCATCTCTTAATACACACAAACACTCCACTCTCTTTCTTCTTTTCTTCCGTGAATTTTGTTAAGTCCTCTCTGTCTCTTCCATGTCTGTCTTGGTCATCCACCCCCTCTCCTCTCTCTCTCCTCTCCTCAAGCTGGGGGAAGAAAACTGTTGAAGACTGACAGAGCAACTAACCATGGACCAGCTATGATCCAGCCTTGTCCAGCCATGAGCAACAATGTCAAGTCATGGAGAGGAGTGTGTGCGTGAGAGAGAATGAGAAAGAGATTGTCACAGTGTGTGCATGTGCATGTGTGAGATCACTGTGAATCAACGTGACATCTCTCTAGGTACGGACTTGACCTCTGATTCCGCTCTGTCCTGGTGCATTATGGTCTGTGTTTTAACGCTTAGAGGGCTCCCCTCAACTAGAATCACCCTTGAACCCATCTCTTCTACTGCCTCTTCTCCTCTCTCTCTTTTCCTCCTCCTCTCCTCCTCTCTCTTGTCCTCCTTCCCTCCTCCTTCTCCTCTTCCTCTCCTCCACCTTTCCTCCTCTTTCTCTCCTCCACCTCCACTCCTCCTTTTCTTCCTCTCCTCCTTGTCTCCTCCTCCTTCTCTTCCTCTCCTCCTTGTCTCCTCCTCCTTCTCTTCCTCTCCTCCTCTCCTCCTCCTCTTCCACCTTTCCTCCTCCTTCTCTTCTCCTCCTTCTCTTCCTCTCCTCCTTCTCTCCTCCTCCTCATCCACCTTTCCTCCTCCTTCTCTCCTTCTCTCTCTTGTCCTCCTCCACTCCTTCTCCTTCCTCTCCTCCTCCTCCACCTCTCCTCCTCTCCTCTTCCTGCTCCTCCTCCTCTTATGTGAGGTTGTCGTCCACCCTGGAGTAGACAGCAGCTAGAGGCTCTTCTGTTCATCAGTCACCTGTGTCACCTATGTCACCTGTGTTACCTGTATCACCTGTGTCACCTATGTCACCTGTATTACCTGTATCACCTATGTCACCTGTATCACCTGTGTCACCTATGTCACCTGTGTCACCTGTGTCACCTATGTCACCTGCATCACCTGTGTCACCTATGTCACCTGTGTTACCTATGTCACCTGTGCTACCTGTGTCACCTGTTTCACCTGTATCACATAGGTAGAGGAACCAGTTTGTCACCCAACAACATCCTGCCATGATTCAATCAATCTTTAATTACCTCAGCAACACGATCAATCACCACAGAGTCCATTCAAGGTGAGGCCTAATTGTGTTATTTATAAACACGAATGCATCCACACCTCCGAAGGAAGTTGACGGATGTCTGTTTGAGCGCCGGTCCACCGAAACTAAAAGCCTTTCTGACTTTGTTCAAATTCCACTTTGATGTCATGTTATGAAGGAAGAGGTCGTTGTTTAATCGACCCAGGAGGTTATAAATTGTTGCCCCTTTTGGTGGTCTGTTAGCATGTCAACATTAGCGTTCGGGAGACACAGGATGACAGACCTGCCCTCTCTTTAGTCTGTCACTTATTCTCGTCATCATCATCATCATTTTTATTATTTTGACTCCCCTTCCTTCTACTTCTCCTCCCCCTCCTTGAAGAGGGGGGAGGGGAGGGGGGAGGGGTGTGACAAGTATGACGAGAGGAGACAAGGTAGGGGAGAGACGGTGTGTATCTGTGGAGGGAGGGGCAGGGGAGGAGGGGGAAAGCTCTGAAGAAGGTCAGGGACAGAGAGATGAGAGGAGAGAGAGAGGACAGAGAGAGAGGACAGAGAGAGGAGAGAGAGAGAGGACAGAGAGAGGAGAGAGAGAGAGAGAGAGAGGAGAGGAGAGATAGAGAGGAGAGAGACAGAGAGAGGAGAGACAGAGAGAGGAGAGACAGAGAGAGAGAGAGAGAGAGAGAGAGAGAGAGAGAGAGAGAGAGAGTGAACCAGAGAGAGAGAGGAGAGAGGAAGCTACTGTGAACTGTCTCTCCTGCTCGCTGGAGGGTGAAATTAACCCGGCAGGTCAGCAGAAAGAGTCAGGAGACGAAGGCTGACTGGGGCAGCCTCCCTCCGCCGCCAGCCCCACCTCCATCCCCCACCCCCCAACCTCTCAGATCCTTGGCCCAGGTGAAGGCCACTTAACCCCCCCTGCGAGGGCCAGGAAAGCTGGGGCGTCGCTGGGGGCTGGAGAAGAACCCTGCTGTTTAGTCTAAAGACTGTTTGATACTCTCCACTTAGCCCTACCTGGTGACGGGAGATGCTGGGAGGGTGTGAGTTGTACACTCGACAGCTTTGAGTCTGACTCATATTTACTCTGCAGGGAATCAGCTGCTTGGAAGGACCAGCGCAGACAGAATGCATTTTCACTCTGTGTTAACTGACAAATGCGTTTACCTTTAGCTGATACGGTTTTTCAAATCAACGCAAAAATGCAGGGGCGTAGGTCTGCTTTCAGATGTGGGTTGGACAGGGTTTTTTTTTATGATAATGGAAGATTGGGCCAGTAAATACAATAGCCTATTGTAGCAGGTGAGACATCATTAAACATACTCCCCTGAATAAACGGTGGTGTGGAAGGACGGCAGAAAATCGACTACAGAAAAGTGTGTAGTTCTTACTGTTACAGGTCAGTAGAAGAATCGCTATGTGGGCCTGTGTCACCGCTTACACTGAGAGGGAGAGAGAGAGAGAGGGAGAGAGACAGAGAGAGAGGGAGAGAGAGAGGGGGAGAGAGAGAGGGAGGGAGAGACAGGGAGAGAGAGAGACAGGGAGAGACAGGGAGAGACAGGGAGAGAGGGACGGATAAGGAGAGACGGAGAGGGAGAGAGAGGGAGGGATAAGGAGAGACAGAGGGGGAGAGAGAGACAGAGAGAGAAAGAGAGAGGGAGGAAAGAGAGGGAGAGAGAGAAAGAAAGTGCAAGAGGGAGAAAGACAGTTGGAGAGAGACAACTAGAGAGGGAGGAATAAGGAGAGCGGGAGAGAGAGAGGTGGAGAGAGAGGGAGGGAGGGAGGAAAAGAGAGAGGGAGATTGTTATTGTAGCGAAGTTGCTCATCAAGAAATCCATGGAACAGACTGGACTTCAACCCCGACTTGAGCCTTTAATCTAAATAATTTGTGTCTGATGATTTGGGTGTTTGCTATGATTAGTTTTTAGCCCAATGTGAATTAGGTGAGACAAAACGCAAGCGTAAAACCAGACCCGTGATGAACACTATTTACAAGAGACTTGACCACAATCACCCTGAACTCTGAGGAACGAAAGCGACAACTTGAGACGGACTTGGGGATTTGCAAGACTGGGAACTTGCCCAGCCATCCCATAATTACTGCCATGTCCTAGCCCCCCTTCTCCCTCTCCCCTCCACCCCCCTTTTCCCCTGGAAATGGTCTGGTCAAGTCCTCATATGGCTTGTTGCCAGGAGACACACCAACTCTCAGAGTGTAATTACTGTAAGTGTCTCATAAAGACTTGGTGTCATCAGGGCAGACCAAGGAGGAACACACCATGTTTGATTTACAGGGGGACTGAGCAAGATACCCCCAGGCAAACGGATGGCTGTTTAATTAAAGTCAAAATCGTCACTCACAATTTGGGATTTATGTTTTACCGCCCTCTGGTGGTTGGGAGTGGAATGCTGTTAGCATAGGGCCTTGTGCGTAAAACACGTTTAGTGATGAGAGATAAAGGTTAAGGGTGGTGAGTGTTGGGCTGTGGTTGGTGTTGGGTTGGTTAGTGTTGGGTTGGTTAGTGGTGGGTTAGGGTTAGTGGTGGTTAGTGTTGGGTTGGTTAGTGTTGGGTTAGGGGTGGTGAGTGTTGGGTTGTGGTTAATGTTGGGTTAGGGCTGGTGAGTGTTGGGTTGTAGTTAGTGTTGGGTTGTGGTTAGTGTTGGGTTAGGGGTGGTTAGTGTTAGGTTAGGGATGGTAAGTGTTGGATTGTGGTTAGTGTTGGGTTAGGGGTGGGTAGTGTTGGGCTGTGGTTGGTGTTGGGTTAGGGGTTGTGGTTAGTGTTGGGTTGTGGTTAGTGTTGGGTTAGGGGTGGTTAGTGTTGGATTGTGGTTAGTATTGGGTTGTGGTTAGTGTTGGGTTGGGCTGGTGAGTGTTGGGTCAGGGTTAGGGGTGGTGAGTGTTGGTTTGTGGTGAGTGTTGGGTGTGTGGTTTACTGGTGGGTTGCGGTTAGTGTTGGGTTATGGTTAGTGTTGGGTTGTGGTTAGCGTTGGGTTGGTTAGTGTTGTGTTGTGGTTAGTGTTGGGTTGTGGTTAGTGTTGGGTTGGTTAGTGTTGGGTTGGTTAGTGTTGGGTTGTGGTTAGTGTTGGGTTGGGGTGGTGAGTGTTGGGTTGTGGTGAGTGTTGGGTGTGTGGTTTACTGGTGGGTTGTGGTTAGTGTTGGGTTGTGGTTAGTGTTGGGTTGGTTAGTGTTGGGTTGGTTAGTGTTGGGTTGTGGTTAGTGTTGGGTTGGTTAGTGTTGGGTTGTGGTTAGTGTTGGGTTGGTTAGTGATGGGTTGGTTAGTGTTGGGTAGTGGTTAGTGTTGGGTAGTGGTTAGTGTTGGGTTGTGGTTAGTGTTGGGTTAGGTATGGTTAGTGTTGGGTTGTGGTTACTGGTGGGTTGTGGTTAGTGTTGGGTTGGTTAGTGATGGGTTGGTTAGTGTTGGGTTGGTTAGTGTTGGGTATTGGTTAGTGTTGGGTTGGTTAGTGTTGGGTAGTGGTTAGTGTTGGGTCAAGGTTTATCTCCTTTCTACTTATGCATTTTCCTGTGCGTGTAGAAGAATGACAGCATCCTGTAACCCTTCCTTACGTTGTTTACTGCTCTCCTCAGCCTTAGCTGGATAGGTTATTAAATGGCTTTCAGATCAGCTCCAGGGAAAGAAAGAAAAAAACCCCACTAAGCACAAACACCTCATCCTCATCTCTCCCTCGGTCCATCTCTCCCCCACTCACTCTTCTCATCTCCCTCTGCTCCCCCTCTCCCTCTCCTCCCCCTCTCCCTCTCCTCATCTTCCTCTTCTCCCCCTCTCCCGCTTCTCGTCTACCACTGCTCCCCCACTCCCTGCATCCCCTCCCTACTGAATATGCTGCTGTTGTCATTTTCAATAGCCATCACAATAAAGACTGCACCTTTCAGAAAACCGTTCCTTCAAATGTCAGGGTTGTCCGTGGCCTCCTTGAAGGACGGCAGGCCTATAAAAAGCAATACAGACAGCAAACATGTGAACAGCGCTGCATGCTTATTGGCCGGCTATCTGCCTCCGCCATCTGAGTGTGGCGGGCGTTGGTAATCTCACCGTGGAGAAATGGCACTTGAAGGGTTTGAACTTTACTTTTTTGTCCGTCTTTCTTTAAGAAGTGTTGGGGTTGAGGCTAGGGTTGAGGCTGGCGTTGAGGCTGGGGTTGAGGCTGGGTTGAGGCTGGGGCTGTGGTTGAGGCTAAGGCTGGCGTTGAGGCTGGGGTTGAGGCTGGCGTTGAGGATGAGGCTGGGGTTGAGGCTGGTATTGAGGCTTTGTTGAGGCTGAGGCTTGGATTGAGGCTGGGTTGAGGCTGAGGCTGGGCTGAGGATGGGGATGTGGTTAGGCTGCACAGATTAAGATAGAGAGGAGGCTAAAGCTAACCTTGGGATTATTTTGGGGCCGCTAGGCTGGCAGGTTGACTAATTGTGAAATATATTCTTACATTTAATGGAGAATAAGAAAATATGCAACACTCTGATATCAATTTCATTCAATTTTGAACAGTTTGTGAAAATGCACAGTTTGTGGAGCTATTTTCCACAATTTAAACAATACCCAATTCCTCAATGGCTTGAAAATTAGTGGTTAGACAAACTTCGACACGAACTCACGAAGCGTACATTAAAAGTTTCACATCGACTATTTCATTTTCACAACTTAACAGCACATTTTTTAACGTAGGAGAGCAGAGCTTGTTGCCATGGATACCATTCAAATTAGTCAGCTTGTGTTCTTCGGTTTTCAGTGTGTCGCCTTTTTCTTCCCCCTCAACCGCTTTTTTATTAATGAAAAGAAAATAACAGGAAAAATTTTAAAACATTGTTCAGTTGATTTACAGATCCCCACTGTTCGCCGTTTCTTCTCTCTGAAAGACAAGGAAACCGTGGTTCTGTCAGCCGGCCTCACGAGAACATGTGCATTATAATGAGAACATTATAATGATCATACTTTTAATGGACTAAGGAATCATATTGAAAACACCTACGTTTTAGTGTGAGATCTCAGATCGGCATAACAGCATGTGTACAATATCATGTGGGCTACTGAAGACAAGCGTATCAAAAAAGCATAGTAACAAGAAAAATAGCAACATGATTAGAATGTATAATAACTAGGCTAATTCAAACTGCAACAAGAGTAAATCAATGCCTGCAGTCTAACACGCCATGAACATCATTAAAAACTGCACAGTACACAAATGTCGACACTTTCAACTTAGATCATCTTTTGTCATCGTTTTTTTGTATTTTCGATTTTTTTGTGTGTGATTTCACCATCACAATACGCTTGCCCTATCCCCAAGTCGACCCTTAGGCTCGTTTTCCTCCTCATAATTACTATCATCTTAATCACGATTATCTTAATTGTCGCTATCTTCACGTCGGTTAATTGAGTCGGAGGATATCGCGTCTGATCTAGCTGCCTCTCGCTCTCCCATGCGCGAGCCGTAGACTCGGGAACCAAGAGTCAACGTCTAAGTCGCGAGCAGGATTCTCCTGTCAAATTAATGAGAGTCTCAGAGACTCAACCTGCGGTGCACAATTATCAAAAGCAAACAGCGGTTGTCTGATACCGACAAAGCTTGCCTCTAGCTTAAGTTGGCATAACGTCCAGAAAAGGGAAACGCGTTATTACAGCAATTCATCGCAAATGTGTGTTGTGTGTGTTGTGTGTGTGTGTTGTGTGTGTGTGTGTGTTGTTGTTGTGTGTGTTGTTGTTGTGTCGTGCAGGAGAGAGAGAGAGAGAGAGAGAGGAGAAGAGAGAGAAGGAGAGAGCAGAGGAGCTTAACCTATATTGATAATTCTTTCAAAATCGTCAAATTAATGATAAAATTGCCAACAATGTCTTTGAGACATTAATGCCAGATTAGAGTGTCTAGTGCAACAATCGCTACCCAAGTGACTCGCTTAGTTGGCCATGTTGCGTCTTTCCTCCACAGCTTCACCCGTTGTAAACCAACTAATCAGGAAGCAGCTCATCTAAATATTAAAGATGTGAGCATCTCACTAAATTAGGGGAAAAGTTAGGGTTGCGGGTATAACATGTGCTGTAAGGAAGCCATATGCTTCACACCAACTATGCATTAGCGAATGCCCTATTTCAGGAATCTTATTAATTAAGAAACAGTGTGAGAATACAAATGGGTCTAATTACAGGCCATGCACTCAAGACTCCTCCACGTGTATGACCCCTTTAATACTCTTCTGTTCCTGGGAAACGACCATCAAACCGGGAGATATAGAAAATGTGCACGAGCGCATGAGCGTAAAACATAGCATTAGATTAGTGGACCGCTATTGTGCGGTTGTCGACGCGAACTTCTAAAGTTTTTCTCAAGTTGGGTCACATTTAGAGGGTGATTCAAAAAATAATTTTCATTATTTACATTATTCTAAATATTTCTGTACGAAATATTTTAGCCACTTTGTGTTTTTAGATCAGAACACCATATTTACATTATGTTACAAACTGGTCAAACCTCAGCGATTTAGACTTTGGTGAAAGCCTTTTTGTTAATTCCCCTTAGTCCTTTAGGATTAAAAAAAAGGAATAGAATAGGAAAAGTAAAAAAAGAGGAATTCTGACGACCATCAACCGGAGATGCCACAAGTAAACACTTAGTAGGAAGACCGCTTTTATCTAGAGAGGTTGATATTGTGGGGGACAAAAATATTTACATTATTTTAAAATATTTTCGAAAATAATTTTTGTCCTAAACCTTTTTAGAATGTCCTTTAAAAAAAAGAAAAGAAAAGGAAAAAAAGAGGAATCAAAACTTTTCAAGATCTTCAAAAGCCCTCGTGAGTTCCATAATCCACAGAACAAATGCTTTTTCTAAACAACCAATCAGACCACAATGCTTTTTTTAAACAACCAATCAGACCACAATGCTTTTTTTAAACAACCAATCAGACCACAATGCTTTTTCTAAACAACCAATCAGACCACTATGCTTTTTCTAAACAACCAATCAGACCACTATGCTTTTCTAAACAACCAATCAGACCACAATGCTTTTTCTAAACAACCAATCAGACCACAATGCTTTTTCTAAACAACCAATCAGACCACATCCTGCCCCTTCCTCAGCAAGGCTACAGGAAGTTGCACAAGGAGACTCTAGTAACTCTAGTAACACTCCCACTAGTAACTTTATGTTAGTATGAGAGGTAGGGCCAGGGAGACATTCTGTCTAACTCTACAATAGAGTATAGAGATTTTAAAGAGGGTTTATTTTTTATTTTCTTTAAAGTATTTTCTTGTTGCAGTCACAAGTTAAGATTTTTCCATTGAGGAGAGACAGGAGGGGAAAAGATGTTGTTGCCTTTCTCTTGATATCCATTCATAAAATATATTTCTTTATGATTTATTGATACATGATTGTATTTTTATATTTTCACTGGCTGTACAGTGTGTTTTAAAGTATTCCCTATGGTGATTTCCCACGTTTTCAAGATGGCTGCAAGCTCATTTTCCAGCTGTAGTACAGTCTCAACGGTGGAGATTCTCTCTACACAGACACAGAAGACCAGATCCAAGATCTTTCTAAGCAGTAGTCAGGAGATATGCAGTACAAATATTTGTTTCAACCGTGTGAGCTTGGAAACAACTAGGGAGGCAGACCTAGAGATGGGAAAAGGAAGAAAGGGTGGAGAGGAGGGAGGTTAGGGTGGAGAGAAGGGAGGTTAGGGTGGAGAGGAGGGAGGTTAGGGTGGAGAGGAGGGTGGAGGTTAGGGTGGAGAGGAGGGAGGTTAGGGTGGAGAGAAGGGAGGTTAGGGTGGAGGTTAGGGTTGGAGAGGAGGGAGGTTAGGGTGGAGGTTAGGGTGGAGGTTAGGGTTGGAGAATTGGGGGGTTAGGGTGGAGGTTAGGGTTGGAGAATTGGGGGGTTAGGGTGGAGGTTAGGGTTGGAGAATTGGGGGGTTAGGGTGGAGGTTAGGGTTGGAGAATTGGGGGGTTAGGGTGGAGAGGAGGGAGGTTAGGGTGGAGAGGAGGGAGGTTAGGGTGGAGAGAAGGTTGTGGTGTGTTTTGTCTTGTGTTAATCATGGTGTGTTTTGTCTAGTGTTAATCATGGTGTGTTTTGTCTAGTGTTAATCATGGTGTGTTTTGTCTTGTGTTAATCATGGTGTGTTTTGTCTAGTGTTAATCATGATGTGTTTTTGTCTTGTGTTAGATCAATGAAATGTGTTTTTTGTCTTGTTGTTAATCATGGGTGTTGGGCTTGTGTTAATCATGGGGTGTTTTGTGTTGTTGTGTTAATCATGGTGTGTTTTGTCTAGTTGTGTTAATCATGATGTGTTTTGTCTTGTGTTAACCATGGTGTGTTTTGTGTTGTTGTGTTAATCATGGTGCGTTTTGTCTTGTGTTAATCATGATGTGTTTTTGTCTTGTGTTAATCATGATGTGTTTTTGTCTTGTGTTAATCATGATGTGTTTTTGTCTTGTGTTAATCATGGTGTGTTTTGTCTTGTGTTAATCATGGTGTGTTTTGTATTGTGTTAATCATGATGTGTTTTGTCTTGTGTTAATCATGGTGTGTTTTGTCCTGTTGTGTTAATCATGGTGTGTTTTCTCTTGTGTTGATCATGGTGTGTTTTTCTCTTGTGTTAATCATGGTGTGTTTTCTCTTGTGTTTCTGATGTTGTGTTTCTCATTTCATGTTGTTTACATTGTTTACGTTGTGTTTGTCATGTTGTGTTAGTCATGTTGTGTTAGTCATGTTGTGTTTGTCATGTTGTGTTTGTCATGTTGTGTTTGTCATGATGTGTTCTGCAGCTGGTCCTCTCCTGTATCC
>BROE01000021.1:1763919-1773919 GCA_036571765.1 Plecoglossus altivelis | reverse complement strand
TCCTCTTTTAGCACTCTCCTCTCTCGATGCTCTACTCCTGTCCCTCTCGGCCCCTCTCCTCTACCCTTCGCTTTCTGTCTCTCTCATGCCACTTGTCGTAAGCGTTAGTGTCACTGTCTCTCTCCCTCTCTTTCTCACTTTCTGTCTCGTTATGCTAGGTCCAGGAGTTCTCACTGTCTATGGCTCCACTGGACTATGCTAGTAGATATACTCCTCCTCCCTCAGGCCCTAGCACCTCTCTCTATGCTCTAGGTCCTTCTCTAGTCATTTGTGCTCCTTACGGTTATGTACATGCTAGGTAGACGTGCTCAGGCAGACGTGCCTAAGGTAGACGGTCCTAGGGCAGACTGCCTAGGCTACGTGGCTAAGGATAGATATGCTAGGTAGACATGCTAGTTAGCATGAAGGGCGGTCCCTGCTGTGCTAACCCCAAAAAGTCAACATCACTGATTCTCCCCTGAATGATGAAGGGGTGAGAGAGGGGGGAGAATCAGCACCTCTCCTACTCTCTGTCTCCCTCTTCCTTCGATCCTATCTCTCTCCTCATGTCTTTCTCTCTCTCCCTCGTCTCCCTCTCCCTCTCCCTCTTCCTATCTCTCATCTCTCTCATGTCTTTCTCTCTCTCCCTTGTCTTCCTCTTCCTTTGATCCTATCTCTCATCTCTCTCATGTCTTTCTCTCTCTCCCTCGTCTCCCTCTCCTTCGTCTCCCTATCTCTCATCTCTCTCCTCATGTCTTTCTCTCTCTATCTCCCTCGTCTTCCTCTCCCTCTGTCTCTTTCCTTCTCTCTCCTCTCTCTCTCTCTCTCTCTCTACCTCCCTTCATTTCTCTCCATCCTTCTCTCTTGTTATGCCTTGATCTCCTCCCTCCTCCCTCCCTCCCTCCTCCCACCCAGTCCCTCCCTCCTCCCGCCACCTTCCTCCAGTGCTATGTACAGTAGCACAGTTTTTTAGAGTCACACAGGAAACTAAATCATTTCTGAGGGGCCTTTTGATGCACTGTATATTTTAACACACCTCTCACCCATCCACTCTCTCTCTCCCTCTCTCGCCCACTCTTTCTCCTCTTCTCTCTCCCCTGTCTCTGTCTTTACTCTCTTTGCACCTCTCCCTCTACTGACCCCTGGCGCACTCTCTGCTCCCTCCTCCCTCCCTCCTCTCCTCCCTCCTCCTCTCCTCCCTCTCTGCTGCTGCTCGATCTTTCCTCCCTCTTCGAGCTTCTGATTTTTTTCTTCTCTTTACAGTATTAAGTCTTCTCGCACTCTCTTCTGAGTGTCTTCCAGAACACTCTCTCTTCCTCTCTGTCTTCTGGCCTTTCATTACACGTCAACACGGTGCGTGATGACATGAGATGCTTTCACCTATCTCTCCCTCACGACACTGGTCACAGTTTGGACCAGCCAGCTCATCTCAGCTCAAACGTGCGCGCACAGTCCTCTGCCTCCTCTCGCTCTCTTCCCCTCCTTTCCCCCACCTCCCTCCTCCCTCCTCCTCTCTCTCCCTCCACTCGTTTCTCTCTCCCCCCTCTTCTCTCTTTCTCTCTTTCTCCTTTAATTCTAGCACTTTATCTTGAGTGTTTTTCTCCTACTCCCTTCCCCACTGCCTGTGCCCTTCCCTCGTTCCCTTCCTTCCCTCTCATTGACCCTCCGCTTTCACATCTTCCACGGTGCGAGACTCTTCTCATCCTTCCTAACGAACGACCACACTCTCTTCCTTCACTCCCGCTACCCATCCCACACACACACACCCCATTCCTCACTCCTCCTCCCTCCCAGCTCCCCTCCCTCCTCTCCATACTCCATCGCCTCCCTCCCCTTCCCCCTCCACTACCCACTTCCCCTCCCATCACACAAACAACCTCATTCAGAAACAGACACACCACTCCTCCCCCTTTCCTCCCTCCGTCCCTACAGACGCAAACAAACACATACACTCCCTCCATGAACAGACACAGCCACCTCCTCTTCCCCTCCTCCCTATCACCTTTCTACCACACAGCTGTTTCCATACACCCCAATTTCCACACCACCTTCCTCCCCACAACAACCCCGCAGCCTCCTTCCCAATTATCATGATAATACAACTCTCAGACAGAACAACATCACCATTTATTCATCTATACCCATTGTACCTGCACATTTCCCCCCTTCACCTCACTATCCCTCACCTCATTCCCATCCCTCCACTGTCCCTTACAGACACACACATCCCTCCCATGCCTTCCATCCCATACCCCTCAGCTCGACTACACTCTACTCTCCCTCCCCTCTATCGCCATCCAAACACTCTCTAGCACCCCTCTCCCCCCTGCTTTCAATGCAGGCAGATGTAGAAGGACCACAATTATGGTGCTGGTCTACATCACTTAGTTCACTGCTCCCCGGGTGGAGACTGAGCTGTAAGTAGCTTGGCCTGTTTGATTCTGCCTCATGGCTGCTCCTCACAGAGGGACCGTGCACAACTCGAACCCCAGGGTTCCTCTATCCTTCTGTTAACCCAACCCGTCCAACCTCTCTCGACTGCCACATCATTTCTCGCTCCGTCATCTTTTCTCACTCTCATTCCCTGTCTTCTCTCACCGTACTCTCTTTCATTGCGATCCTTCTATAATCTCTCAACGTAGCTACACTTCACGCACAAACACAACACAAAGCACACAGACAACAAGAACACCAGATGCTACGATCAGCACAGTTGGCACTCATAAACACAGACGACCACACATACACACACACACACACACACACAAACACACACACAAAGACAAACACGCACATACCCAGACACACCCTATTGACATAGACAGAGGGTGTTGTACAGAACCACCATTGTCCTCTAGTGAGAGAAAAAACAATTGGTTCAAAGACTGAATATGGTCTGAAATGATACTTAAAATAGTGTTTCTGCTTTCTACAGCCGATCTGCAGCTGATCTGATCTGCAGCAGCATCTGGAGTAGTATCTGGAGTAGTATCTGGAGTAGTATCTGGAGTAGTATCTGGAGTAGTATCTGGAGTAGTATCTGGAGTAGTATCTGGAGTAGTATCTGGAGTAGTATCTGGAGTAGTATCTGGAGTTAGGTCCTGGGAGTAAGTTCGGAGTAGTATCTGGAGTAGTACTCTGGAGTAGTAATCTGAGTAGTATCTGGAGTAGATCTGGAAGTAGTATGCTGAGTAGTTATCTGGAGTAGTATCTGGAGTAGTATCTGGAGTAGTATCTGGAGTAGTATCTGGAGTAGTATCTGGAGTAGTATCTGGAGTAGTATCTGGAGTAGTATCTGGAGTAGTATCTGGAGTAGTATCTGGGTAGTATCTGGAGTATATCTGGACGTAGTATCTGGCAGTAGTATCTGAGTAGTATCTGGAGTAGTATCTGGAGCAGCATCTGGAGTAGTATCTGGAGTAGTATCTGGAGTAGTATCTGGGGTCTGTCAGGACGGTGCTTCAACACCTTCGTCCCGCCGCGCGCAACAAACACAGTCAGTTAAGCAGATTCATATTGTTCTGTGTTGGTTCTGCATGGTGTACGGTCATGATGAAGAGGAGGAGGGGGAGGAGGGGGAGAAGTGGAGGAGGAGAATAGACTGCTGTCTGAGGAGGAGGGAGTGTGTTCTCTCTCTCTCTCTCTCTCTTGTCTCTCTTCCTCATCTCTCTCTTGCCTCTCACCTCTCTTCTCCTCTCTTCTATATATAATATCTATATCTGTCTTAGATATAAGTATATCACCACAGAACTTTTATTCTCGTCTCATTCATATTTTCACTGTGTTTTTAGAGGTAGAGTAGGCAAGAGCAGAGCAGAGCAGAGGGAGGCAGAGCGAGCAGAGTAGAAGCAGGATAGAGCAGGGCAGAGCAGACACATCACTATATCTCATACTAGGGTGTCTCTAGAGACTGCAGAGTTTGATCATTTAATCAGTCAAGCACTCATTACAAGCTTGGCCAATTAACACTGTAACCTGCATAACTTCCCTCTCATCACCCCTCCCTCCTCTCTCTCCTCTCCTCTTTCCCGTCCCTCCTCTCCTCTCCTCTCCTCTCCCTCGTCCCCTCCTCTCCTCTCTCCTCCCTCTCTCCTCTCCTCTCCTCTCCTCTCCCTCCTCTCTCCTCCCTTTCCCCTTCCTCTCCTTTCTCATCCCTCTCTCTCTCCATCCTCGCCTCTCCCTCCTCTCCCTCCTCTCCTCTCTCCTCTCCTCCTCTCCTCTCCTTGCCTCTCCTCTCTCCCCCTCCCTTCTTCCCTGAGAGGAGAGAAGAAAGAAAGTTGTGTTTTTGCATTGCATCAGTTTGTTGCAGCTTTGGTTGCCAGACTTCAGTATGATTGTGTGTGTGTGTGTGGTGTGTGTGTGTGTGTGTGTGTATGTTTGTGTGTGTGTGACAGATGGTCAAACTAAGACTGACTAATGGACAGCTAATTGACAGGTAATTGAAAACACTTGACAGGCGTACTATAAATGAAACAAATGACTCCTGATTGAACTATTTTCTCTCTCTCTCTCTCCCTCTTTCTCTCCTCCTCTCTCCTCTCTCTCTCTGTTGTCTCTCCCCCCTCCATCTCTCTATCTCTCTCTGTTCTCTCCCTCCACTCCCTCTTCTCTCATCTTCCTATCCTCTAACAACTTACACCTACCGCCTTCTCTCCCTTTATCTCCCCTCTCTCCCATCTCCCCCTCCACCATCTCCCCACTCCCCACCCCCATCTCTCCCCCCCCCCTCTCTATGTCTCTCTCCCTTTATCTCTCGTTCTCGGGTTTCTCTCTCCTCTCTCCTTTTCTGGCCCTTTATTCTCCCCCTCTCCTCCGCCCTTTATGTTGTTTACTCTCCTCTTTTTCTCCTCTCCTCCCTCTCCCTCTCTCATTATCCCTCCTCCATCTCTCCTTTATCTCTCCTCTCTCCCTTTATCTCTCCCCTCTCTCCCTCAATTTTTCTCTCCCTCGCTATACTTCTTTCTTTCTCTCTGTCTCCCTCTTCTCCACTTCTCTCTCTCCACCACCAACCTTCTCTCCCTCCCCCTTTCTCTCGTCCCCCTTCCTTCTCTCTCGCCCTTTTCTCTTCCCTCCACTTTCTCTCCAGCTCTCTCTTCCTTGGCTCCTGAGCGCTAGAGGTTAGGACTCTGCTAAGACCTACGTACCAATTATCATCCTCCCACATCCTGTGGAATCCAGATGCCTCTTAAAGCGCTACAAAAGCAACTAATTAAACACTTAAAGAGCTGTGTGTGTTTCTCTGCCACTGTGTGGCACGTGTGGGGGTGTTTGTATGTGTCTGTGTGGTGTGGTGTAGCGTGGTGTGTGTGTGTGTACGTGTGTGTCTATGGGGTGTGTCCATGCGTTATGTGTGTGCATGAGAGAGAGAGAGAAAGTGGCTGAAAGTGTGGGTGAAGTAGAAAAGGAAGATGTGGCTGGATGAGGGACACAGAGAAAGAGAAGAGAGGAGATAAAATGAAGAAGGAAACGAGGGAGAAATAGAGAGAGAGAGAGAGAGAGACAGATCCACGACATTTACATATTGTATATATATAGATAATTATATCTATCTTTATATATAAAGGTGTCTCTTATATATGTCCTATGTGTGTGTCTCATATACTGTATGTCATATATATACGTGTCTTCAAAATAACATATTTTCTCTCTCTCTTTCGTGCTATCATTATATTGATATTTACATTTAGAAGAGAGAGATGGAGATAGATGGAGAGAGAGAGAGAGTGAGAGAGAGATGGAGAGAGAGAGAGAGATGGAGAGAGAGAGAGTGAGAGAGAGATGGAGAGAGGGAGAGGGATGTAGAGAGAAAGGTGGAGAGAGACGGAGGGGGAGAGATGGAGGGAGAGAGAGAGAAAGAGAAATGGAAAAAGAGAGAGATAGAGAGAGATGGAGAGAGAGAAATGGAAAGAGAGAGATAGAGAGAAAGAGATGGAGAGAGACAGATGTAGACAGAGAGATGGAGAGACAGAGAGATGGAGAGGCAGAGAGTTGGAGAGACAGAGAGATGGAGAGACAGTGAGATGGAGAGACAGAGAGTTGGAGAGACAGAGAGAGAGATGGAGAGACAGAGAGAGAGATGGAGAGACAGAGAGATGGAGAGACAGAGAGATGGAGAGACAGAGAGAGAGATGGAGAGACAGAGAGATGGAGAGACAGAGAGATGGAGAGACAGAGAGAGAGATGGAAAGACAGAGAGATGGAAAGACAGAGAGACGGAAAGACAGAGAGAGAGATGGAAAGACAGAGAGATGGAGAGACAGAGAGATGGAGAGACAGAGAGATGGAGAGACAGAGAGATGGAGAGACAGAGAGATGGAGAGACAGAGAGATGGAAAGACAGAGAGATGGAAAGACAGAGAGATGGAAAGAAAAAGCCGCCACATCTGACCTTCTGCAGGAAGGTCAAGCGGCTGTAAAGAGAGACGTTCTGAGCTGCTCTGCTCAGCTCAGCTTCATTGATTGAGCCATTGTTCTTAATTACGTCCAAATATATCCCATTACAGGCGTTAGGGCACGTTAGAGCACGTTAGAGCACGTTAGAGCGCTGAGTGTCTCTGAACGCAGCTCATTCACTCGTCTGGTTTAATTGTGTTGCAGAGAGAGAGGTTCAGATAGCAATAGCGTGTGTCTCTATTGATGCAGTGTGTTAGCTGGATTGAAACGAAAGCAGAGAAAGCACGTCTTTCATCTCTCTTTCTTTCTCTCCTTCTCGCACAAACACTCGCGCTGAGAAACACACTTGTGAACACAGAAGCCCTGGCACACGCACGCGCGCAGACACACACACATACACACACGTGCACGTACACACACAGACACACACACATACACACACACGTGCACATACACACACAGACACACACTCTGTCTGTCTGAACCTGGGCTCTGGCTGTTGTCAGATGCTGCTGAAGATGAGAAAAAAACATGGCCTAGTGGTGTTACAAGACACACACTTACACACACACACTTACACACCCACCCAGACACACACTTACACACTCACACTTACACTTACACACTTACACACTTACACACTTACACTTACACACACACACACACACTTACACACCCACACTTACACACACACACTTACACACTCACACACACACTTACACCCCCACACTTACACATACACACGTACATCTTCATGTACACAAACCTCACATTGCACTCCACACAGCATCCACACAGCATCCACACAGCACCCCACAGCACCACACAGCACCACACAGCATCTACACAGCATCTACACACCGTATCCACACACAGCCTCTCTTCTCTCCTTTCACCTTTTATTCACACCTTTCCACTCTTCTCTTCTTTCACCTCCCCTCTCCTCCCCTATTTCCTCTCCTCTCCTTTGTGCTCCTTTCTCTTCTCCTCTTTCCTCTCCTCTCCGTCTCTCCTCTTTCTCTCTCTCCTCTCCTTTTTCCTCTCTCTCCATCTCCTCCTCCATGGTAGATCCTGCATCATAGAGAGCGTAGGGGGAGGAGAAAAGAGAGAGGAGAGTAGAGGAGGAGGGAGAGTAGAGGAGGAAGGAGAAAAGAGGAGGAGGGAGAGTAGAGGAGGAGGGAGAGTAGAGGAGGAAGGAGAAAAGAGGAGGAGGCGAGAGTAGAGAGGAGGCGAGAAAAGAGGAAGAGAGAGTAAGGAGGAGGAGATAGAGAGGAGGAAGGTAGAGCAGAAGGAGAAAAGAGGAGGAGGGAGAGTAGATGAGAGAGGGAAGGTGAGAGGAGGAAGGAAAAAGAGGAGAGGGAGAGAGAGGAGGAAGGAGAAAAGAGGAGAGGAGAGTAGAGAGGAGAAGTAGAGAGGAGGAGAGTAGAGAGGAAGGAAAAAGAGGAGGAGGGAAGATAGAGGAGGAGAAGAGGAAAAAGGAGGAGGCGAGTAGAGGAGAGAAGAGATAGAGGAGGAGGAAAGTAAGGAGGAGGAGAGTAGAGGAGGAGGAGGAAAAGAGGAGGAGGGGAGAGTAGAGGAGGAGGAGAAAAGAGGAAGGAGGAGAGTAGAGGAGGGGGGGGAGAGGAAAAAGAGGAGGAGGAGAGTTAGAAGAAGAGAAAAGAGGAGAGGGAAGAGTAGAGGAGAGGAGAAAAGAGGAGAGGAAGAGTAGAGGAGGAGGAAAAGAGAGGAGAGAGTAGAGAGAAGACAGTAGAAGGAGGAGATAGAGGAGGAAGGAGAGTAGAGGAGAGGGAGATAGAGAGAAGGAGAAAAGAGAGGAGTAGAGAGAGGAGAAGGAGAAATAGAGGAGGAGAGAGAGTAGAGGAGGAGGGAGAAAAGAGGAGGAGGGAGAGTAGAGGAGGAGGGAGAAAAGAGGAGGAGGGAGAGTAGAGGAGGAGGGAGAAAAGAGGAGGAGGGAGAGTAGAGGAGAGGAGAAAAGAGAGGAGCGAGAGTAGAGGTAGAGGGAGGAAAAGAGAGGAGGGAGAGTAGAGGAGGAGGGAGAAAAGAGAGGGAAAGAGAGGAGAGGGAGAAAAAGAGGAGAGGAGAGTAGAGAGGATGGGAGAAAAGAGGAGGAGGAGAGAGAAGGAGGAGGGAGAAAAGAGGAGGAGGGAGAGTAGAGGAGGAAGGAGAGTAGAGGAGGAGGGAGAGTAGAGGAGGAAGGAGAAAAGAGGAGGAGGGAGAGTAGAGGAGGAGGGAGAAAACGAGAGAGAGCAGAAGATAGAGAGGAGGAGAAAAGAGGAAGGGAGATAGAGGAGGGGATAAAAAAGGAGGAGGGAGAGTAGAGAGGAAGAGAAAAGAGGAGGAGGAAAGTAGAGGAGGAGGAGAAAAGAGAGGAGGAGATAGAGGAGCGAGGAGAAAGAGCGAGGAGGAGAAAGAGGAGGAGGCGAGAGTAGAGGAGGAGATAGAGGGGAGGAAGAAAGAGGAGGAGGGAGAGTAGAGGAGGAGGAAAGTAGAGTAGAGGAGGAGAGTAGAGGAGAAGAAGAGGAAAGGACAGGAGAGAAGCATGGAGGGGAGGAGAGAAGAGAGAGAGGACAGAGAGGAGAAAGACACACTTACAGCTCGTCCTGTTAGTAATCGTCTACAAAATTGAGGCTTTCCTCATGCAACACACAGAGACGGGTAGTCAGAATGAGAAACAAACTGTTGAATGCTGCGACACAGAGCAGTCCCTCCACATACATACACACACACACACACACACACAGAACAAATACACACATACCATTCAAACACACACACACAGAGCATACACTCCAATTCGTGTGCCACTGTCGTATATGTACTGGTATGTGTGCACGCATGTGTGTGCTTGTGAAAGACAGTTGAAGGAACACAAGATGAGAGTAAAAGATAAAGAATGGCAAAGAGAAAGGAGGAAAGAGAGAGGTGAAGAGAGAAAGAGATTAAACGCTTTCTTGAGACATTCTCACATCTAAAACACCCCCCCCCACACACACACACACCTCCACCCTCTAACACCATCCTCCCATGAAGATTACATATCTCTAAACCCTAGACTCCTCCTGCTTTAGAGAGAGAGACAGAGACTGATAGACATAGACAGAGAGAGAGAGAGACAGAGACTGATAGACATAGACAGACAGAGAGACAGAGACAGAGACTAATATACATAGACAGACAGAGAGAGAGACAGAGACTGATAGACATAGACAGACAGAGAGAGACAGAGACAAAGAGAATGATAGACAGAGAGAGAGAGAGAGAGAGAGAGAGACAGAGCCAGAGACAGAGACAGAGACAGAGACAGAGAAACAGAGACAATGAGAGACAAAGACACAGAGTTGGCGAGAGTGAGAGATATAGAAAGATGGCAATAAAGAGAGACGGGGAGAGAGAGACAGGGGGAGAGAGTGAGAAAAGTTGAGAGAGAAAGAGAGAGAGAGAGACGGGTAAAGAGATAGAGAGACCCCTGGTCGGATGTGAGGAGCAGAGCAGATCAAACAGGCAAGCTACTACAGCTCAGTCTCCACCCTGGAGCAGAGACATGAAAGACCAGCACAGTAATGGGCTTCTACATCTGCCTGCATGAAAGCAGGGGGGAGGAGGGGGAGGGAGGGAGGGAGGGAGAGAG
>BROE01000021.1:1723620-1734276 GCA_036571765.1 Plecoglossus altivelis | reverse complement strand
TGCCACAGCCCTCATCAAAACTCTGCACTCTCGCTCTCATGCCCAGCTCTCGACTCCCGTGTGCTGTGTCGCTGGTGCCTGCTCGTGTGCGTGTGCGGCTCGTGCTGCATGCGTGTTTTGAGTGTTGTGTGTGTGTTGTATTTGTGTGTGTGTTGTGCGTGTGTGTGCTTTGTGGTGTGTCTAGCGTGGATGTGTCGTGTGCATGTGTCCATACGTGTTAGAGTGTGGCGTGGGTGCTGGGGTTGTATTTGTGTGATGTGTGCGTGTGTGTATTTGTGGTCGTGTTTAGTGTGCTTGTGTCGTGCTGTTTGTATTTGTGTGTGTGTGTAATTTATAGTGTGTTGTGTGGGCGTGAATTTAGTGTGTGTGTGTGTGTTTTATTAGTGTGTGTGTGTATTTGTGTGTGTGTTGTGGGTCGGTCCTCTCCTCCTCTCGCCGTGTGATGTCCTCGCTGCCTCGATGCTGTGACGCCCTGTGGTTATTAGCCAATCTTCACAGACCACTCCCCTGTTTGGATGTCCTAGATAACAGTGGTAGATAGTGGTGCATTAGATAGCAGCTTAGTACTGCCCACCCAGGCACTGTTTACCCACACAGACAATATACAGCAACAGGCTGACCTATGATTATCCTAGGGAGAGGAGGAGAGAGGAAGGAGGTGAGAGGGAGGGGGAGAGGAGGGAGAATGAGAGGAGGACCCGGGCGCGCCGACGGAGAGAGAGGAAGAGGAGAGAATGGAACGCAAGTGAGGGAAAAAGACGGAGGGCAGTTTGGGGAGGAGGGAAGAGGGAGAGTGGTTATGTAGGTAGCGAGGAGAGGAGTGGGGAGGATGCAAAGAGAGGGAGGTCCGAGACGCGCACCGTCCATCACGATAGGGACCAGTAGGCCAGCTCTTGAGAGAAGTGCAGGGAGTAGAGTGTGTGTGTGTTGTGGTTGGGAGGGAGAGAGGAGGAGAGAGCGTAGGTTAGGGAGTACAAGAGGTGTAGGGAGTAGAGACCAGTAGGGAGGAGAGAGCAGTAGGGAGGAAGAAAGAGGTGTAGGGAGGATCGAGAGAGGAGGGAGAAGAGTGAGGTGGGAGTAGAGAGGAGGTGAGGAGAGCAGAGCAGAAGAGGAGAGAGCTATGTTTAGGAGGAGAGAGCAGCGGAGCGCGCTCGCCCGCCACGTCCGCTCGCGCCAGGCCGAGAGAGCCAGCAGGGACGCGACCGAGAGTCCGGCACGGCGACCGCGTCACGCGGCGCCTCGGCCTGGCGCCGAGCAGAGGCAGCGCCGCCGCGAGCCCGGAGTGAGCAGTAAAAAGAGGAGGAGAGAGAGCAGTGGGAGGAGAGAGGTCTGTAGTGAGGAGGAGAGGGTGCGAAGAACGAGGCAGTTAGGGAGGGAGAGAGTGTAGGAGGAGAGAGGCGGGACGAGAGCACGTAGCCGAACAGGATGAGATGTCTTGATAGGGAGGAGAGACCCCGTAGAGAGAGTAGGAGTGAGAGAGGGAGGGATGGAGCAGTAGGGAGGAAGAGTGAGGAGAGAGGAGCGTAGGAGGAGCCCGCCCGCCAGCAGTCCCGGGGAATAGGGAGCGGAGAGAGAGGAGAGAGAGTAGGGTGAGGAGGAGGAGGAGAGAGAAAAAAATGAAGGAGGGGGAGTGAAAGAAGGGGGGGAGGGGGAGAGAGGAAGAAGAGAGAGAGCGAGTAGAGGGATGAGAAGAGCAGTAGGGGGGTGGAGGTGTAGGGGAGGAAAATGAGAAGAGGAGGGAGGAGAGAGGTGGTAGGGAGCTAGAGAGGAGGAGAGAGCAGCAGGGGGAGGCAGTAGGGGGCAGTAATGTAGGAGGTGTAGTGAGTGGATGAGCAGTGGTGTGTTATCTTCCTCTCAGGCTGCACGCGCTCGCACAGTAGTTGACTCTCTACAAGGTCGCAGTGCCTTCCCCCATGGCCGACCTCTTCCACGATGAGATGACTGATATGCCGACGGCAGCCGGTTCCAGACACTCAGAAGAGAACGAGAGGAGCAGCAAGACTCGGGAGAGAGCAGCGGGCCGAGGCCCCCCGTCGAGAGGGAGATGGAGGAGAAGCAAGAGAAAGAGAGACGAGGCGCCCCGGTGGGCTTGACCCGGTTCCCGAGAGACCGAGGCCCCGCGACCCCCCCCCCGGCGAGGACGAGAGCCCACCAACGAGAGAATAGAGAGACGCGGACCCAAACCCCAAGGAGGAGACTGGAAAGAAAACACGACCTCCAGCTGACAATCCACGCGAAGGCGGCCCCCGCAGCAGGAAGGATGCACGAGGTGTAGAGGCCCCAAGCGACCACCCCGCGCCCCCCCCCCCCCCAAACAACCCCTCCCGTTTTAACATACGTGGGGCCTGAGCCCCTGCACGCGGGGAGAGACCCCGAGGTAAATAGCTGAGAGGGACCGATGCGGAGATGGCCAACCCCACAAAAAAGAGAAAGGAGTGATGGGAAGCACCGCAAGGCAGCGCCGGTGAGAGAAGAGAAGAAACGTGATGGGAAGAGAGAGGTGACAGCACACCTGACGAGAGTGGCATATCCGGGGGGTAGTGCGGGCGAGGAGAAGAGGGAGGCTTCCGGGCCGGTGACACGTAATACCCACACAAGAGGGAGGGCAGATTCGGGGAGAGAGAGCCCACGCCAACCGCGCGTTCACTTCCGGAAGAGATGAGCCCAAAAAAACCTCGGGAATAGAGTAGAGGGACCCGCGGAGAGAGAGAGGTGGGCCTGTGGGAGAGTGGAGGAGGGAGAGAGAGGCCCGCCCCCCGCTCATACGTGATGAGCAGAGAGAAGGAGAGATGAAGACTAAAGGGAATAGGAAGGGAGAAGGATCCAAAAGAGGAGAGAGAGAGAGAAGAGGGAGAGGGAGAGAGAGAGGGGATGGGAAGGGGCTCCGAGTCCCCCCCCCTCCATAATCTGACCCCCCATACCCCCCGCCTATGGGGCGAGTGGGCGCGGTGGGAAGGGCCGGTGGGGGCGGGGGCGCAAGCGTGGCCCCCCCCCGGGGGGAGCCGGCCCGCCTCCTCGCACCCCATAAAACCACGAAACGAAAGAAAACCAAAAAAGAAGGGGGGTGGGTAGCGCCAGCGGCGTAAAGGGAGCTGTTGATTTGACACCGATGGAGAGGGAGAGACTGAGGGAATTTAGAGAGAGGAGAGAGAGAGAGGATGAAGAGAGGAGGGAGAGAGAGAGGGGGACCTAGGGAGAGAGAGAGCGGGGTGGGGGGGCGAAGGAGGCGAGAGACAAAATTATCTCCTTGATCGAGGAAGGAGAGTGAGTATATTTAATCCATGCACACGATAGATGGGTGGGAAGAGAGGTGGCGGGGCACATGAAAGCAATGCATAGGAATACGCCCCCCAGAGGACATAAAGTCAGATAGAGAGAGAAAAGGAGTGAGAGAAAAATATTAGATGAGAGAAGGAGAGAGAAAAATAAAGAGGGAGAGAGAAAGAAATTAAAGAGAAGAAGAAAGAGAGATGAGACATAAAGAAAAGAGACAGAAAGAGAGACAGGATGAACTGTGAACGTGAAGCAGAGCTGAAAGTGTGGCTATAAAGGCAGTCTAGTGTTATTGGTGGTGTGCACTCATGGGTGCAGACATTAAGACAGGTTTATCTGCTATCACAGAGGAAACAGGCGGAGGGGAAGGTGGAGGCAAGGTGGAGGTGTAGCGATGAGGGCAGACTGATGCAGACTGGGTTGATAGTTTTAAAACACATTCAGTTGCACCTGTGGCAAATTGCTTTACTTATTGCACTTAACTCCGAATCTGCAAAGTTGTATGTTATTGGTCTTCTAATTTATTACTTTCTTTTATACGGGGTGGTAACAAACGTCAATTTATCATTAAGACCAAGCGTATAAAAACTATACACGAGGGCCAATGTTTTGCGTCAGATATAAGTGATGTGGTTGAGTTAATATTGCAATCGCTTAGATGACAAGTACTTCGTTACATTCGCAAATTGTTGTCGTGAATTGTGATCTAAGACAGCAGTGATGTAGAGGCTGTTGTGGAGCTATGGCGCCACCACCTGGTCAAAGGGAGAACTGACGGAGAATCACAGTCCTGCGGATGGAGACCGTATGTATGGCAAAATAATATTAAGGCTTAATATTTGTTCATTATCTTAGGCCACAAGCCAAGTCCCAATTAGCTTAAGCAAAGACTGAAAACAGTCTTGTTTGCATTGCAGTTCATTAGCAATGTCCTTTCACCTCTTCTAAATCATCTTAATGCCCTTGTCAGATAGCTACGTTGTACGACTCTTGTAATTAGTTGCTAACCTTTCTGTTATAAAAAGGGGAAACTACATTTACAAATCGTGGAGTGTGAGTCTAGTCATCTTTCATTCTGATGAACAGACCTGTTGGTTCTCTATTTAGATAGATAGCTAGTTGCTTTTCTAAGTAAAACCACCGAAAAACTATAATTTAGGAAGACATTTAATTTAAGGGTAAGTTTGGTCAATTACATTTTGTGTCGCCCGGGAATCGAATCCTGGTCAACCGATGTGCAGGAACCGACTATCGCTGGTCTTAACTTCCTTAACTTTTCCCATCGAGTCTCTACGGCTCGTCTTGGATCTGCACTCGGATCACAGCAGTCCACCTTTGTGGAACAGAAGGTTAATCGCAAAAACACCACGGCAGCATAAGGGTAACCTTGCGGAATACTATCATTTGTGGATAGTATTTGAGATTTGGGAGGCGAAGTTTCGCCGTTTTCTTATGCGTTTGTGAGAAGCATCTCAGATCAGATTTTTAGCACACGTCCTTGCAATCAGGGGTAAGATTTCTCAGATCTGGATGTATCTTAAGGTAGCTAAATAGTTAATGAACACGTTATTCAACTCATCTTTGCTTTGTGAAAACTGAACATTGAGCAAGCTATGACTCAGTGAGAAAACTTCAGAATCAGAATTGGTTTTATTCGCCATGCAAATATACAAGCACAGAATTTACCGTGGCAGGGAAGTGCAAACGTAGAACATATATTAAACATCAATGAAACAATACAATACTGTATATACAGTAGCTATGGTCCTTTTTAAATGACCCAACAAACATGCATATTATTTCACATCTTTAATCAGAGTTTACGCGTTAAAATAAATGTATGTAATAAATATGTTTTTGCGTTGGCCGGGAATCGAACCCGGGTCAACTGCTTGGAAGGCAGCTATGCTCACCACTATACCACCAACGCTTAACGAAAATTGTAAAATGCAGTGGTGCAGTCACCAACGTTTCCCATTCGTTCTCCATCATTAGGTTCCAAGAGTTTTTATGAAAAAGACAACTTTTTAGAGAACGGCACTAACATTTATTACCGGTAACTAACACATTTTCCAAAAACATTCATTTTAATCAGAATCATAGCTTTGATTTTGATCTCTTTGTCTTCCTCGGCTGGAGGTAGTACCAGTTAGTGTTTGTTTCCCCCTAGCGGACGCATCAGGAATATTATCTGAGATACAGTAACTGTCAAAGCCGTAATAGTGCTAAAAACCCGAGTTTCTCTTCTCAGATCAATAACGTTACTCTGTTTTGTAAACGGGGCCGGTCACACAGACTTCTACCGAAAATTAATATTACGAATTAATATCTGTATGAAGTAGTTGTATGATATAAAAGAGAAGTTTTGACATCAGTTGTTTATGAGTAGTTAAGTGAACATGTCAATTGGTGAGCAACTTCGGAGACTTGCCGACGTCCTGCTCGATCAAGACCACTGAATAGTTCATCTGTTGCTAAGCAACATGCAAGGTCGAGTAAGCTTTCTTGATGTAAGTGCTATGGATTTAAAACCTTTAGTGCTATCTTAATCATTGTGTCCATGAACGAGTGTTCAGTTTTCTATGCCATGGGCAAACACACCCAGTGCGAAGGCTAGGTAGACTAGTCTTCCGGAAACATAAGTGTTAGTTCGGCTTTTTCTTTACTCTCTAAACTATATTAGCTAGTTTAGCTACTAGAGCTAGCTATATAAAGACGTCGGGGACTTGACAACAGATGACCGTGACGTGAAGTTTCACTCTCAACTTCAGTCCTCGGTTCCTTAAAAGATTCAACCAAACTTTGTATAAGTCTACAAAGCATTTTGGCATTACATTGAACGAATAAAAAAACGCATTGTGGCTAGCGTTATATGTGGCTAACATCGCGAAATGTTTAAAAAAAGGAAGCAAAAAACTTCATCCTCCCGGATGGAACCACTCAGTTCTGGTGCCTTAACACACACACACACACCGCAGAACATCAGTCATCACTCAGCACACACACGATGTCCGTCTGGGATCGGGATCCTCTAGTTCCTGGCAGATTACTCACATGCATCTCGACACCACCACAACTACACTCAGGCTTCTCGCAGTGTTAACCAACACACAACCTCCAACAACGCGGCTTGTCGTAGAGTACGGGCCAGCTAAGGCATAGGAATGGAACACACACATTCCCATTGGCAGTTTTATTCACCGTCTCTGCAGATACACCCCAAACACCACACACAGCCTCTGACATAAACCCCACACACATGCACACACTTCTCTGCAGGTGAGAAACACGCAGCTCTGCAGGTAAGCCACACACACAGCTCTGCAGGTGTAGTACACTGCTCTGCAGGTAAGCCACACACACTTCTCTGCAGGTGGGACACACACAGCTCTGCAGGTGTAGTACACTGCTCTGCAGGTAAGCCACACAAACATATACAGCTCTGCAAGACACACATCCATACACGTGTGCGTGCCTGTTCATCTGGACTTTTGTGTGCGTGTGCATCTGTGTGTGTGTGTGTGTGTGTGTGCAACACACTTAGTGAAAAGAGCTTCCTGTATCTGGTCCTCTCAAAGGAGTGTGAGACACACACAGCTCTGCAGGTAAGCCACACACACAGCTCTGCAGGTGTAGTACACCTTGTGTCTTGGTCCCTGGTAGCCATCCACATTAAGTACTCCATACTGTGGTCAGTGTCCTTCACAACTAGGAGCATCTGTAGCCTAAGCTCCCTTCCCTCCCTTCCTCCCTTCCATCCCTCCCTCCCTGCCTTCTCTCCCTCCCCTCCTTCCCTCCCTCCCTCCTTCCAACATGTGGTTCTCCAGGTACTGCAATGTGGGTTTGACAGCTGGGACCAGTTCAGCACCCGACCACTAGGTGGTGCTGCTCTGAGCGGGAGGGGAGCGGAGCTGCTTGTCCTCAGATGTGGTTCCTGTGCTGGGGGGGCGTGGCCCCAAGCAGCTGGCTCTGTGATGTGGACGTGTGGCAGGCAGGAGAGTCCTGGAGGGTGGACAGGAAAGAGGACGAAGATGTTGTGGTCGTGACTCATGTTGCATGGAGGTGGGGGGGGGGGGGGATATCTAATGATCATCTCTCTCTCTACAGTTTCTCACATCTATCTCTGCCACCTTTCTCTGTCTACTGTCGTTCTCCATCTTTCTATGCCAACTTCGCTTTCCCACTCTCTCCTCCTTCCCTCTGTCCCTCTCTTCACCCTCCCTACTCTCCCTCCCTCTTTCCTTCCAGGACGGGAGTTCAGTGGAGGGGAGCTGCCACCTATCCCTGCCCTTCAGCTCTTTTTCTCTCTCTGCCTCTCTGTCCAGGTCTCTCCCCCTCCTCTCTGCTCTCTGCCGAGCCGTGCTCTCCTTCTTCTGTCACCATCTCCTCCTCCTCTGTCACAGTTCCTCCCTCTCTCTGTCCAGCCATTGTCCTCCCTCCGCGCTGTCCACCAGTCTCCTCCCTCCTCTGTCCCGCGTTGCCTCCTCCTTCTCTGCCACCATTTCTCTCCCCTCTCTGTCCACCATCTCCTCCCTCCTCTGTCCAGACTCTCCTTCAGGGCTCTCCCCCTCGCTCCTGGGGAGTCCTCCAGCAACCTCACATCCAGCTGGGGTCAGAGACAGGGTCACCTGGCTACTGGGTGGTTAGAGGGCTGTAGCGAGGGTGTGGTGAGTTAGAGGGCTAGGGACTGCAAACTATCTATTCTCCTTATTGCAACTCATGGTACACATCAGTTTCTCCCACTCATAAAGAAGCTCTTTAATAAGAGTCTCTCTACCTCTCGTCTGATGTGGTCAGGCTGAGACTAGCACACAACTTGAGCAGCCGCCATGAAACCAGACCAGAGGAACCATAACTAGACCTCAAGCATGCAGAACCAACTCCCCTCCGATGGAGACCACACCCCTCTGGTGCCGGCCACATCACTTTGGTCCCGTGGCTGGAGACCGCACCCCTTCGGCATAGAGGCCACTCCCCCTCCGATTACTGTTCAGGAGATGTTTTGAAACCGCACACCATTCGAGTCAAGCTGATGACAGGAAGTGTTGCTAAATACATCCTGTGTTTTCTTCATCAGGTGATTATGAATCCCCGGACCAAGTTTTCTCTCCTCCTCTTCCTCCCCCACCCTACCAGACCAGAGACCTACTTCCTGCCATTGATACTCCTCCATGGGACAATCTGGGTGTTCTAGAATGTTCTGACAGGTTGGGGGTTCTAGAATGTTCTGACAGGTTGGGAGCTCTAGAATGTTCTGACAGTCTGGGGGTTCTAGAATGTTCTGACAGTCTGGGGTGCATCACGGAATGTGTCCTGGAAATTCCTGGTCTGGTTCTCATGTCAACAGTCCATACAGTAATGCTGGATTTTTTTTTAAATCACGTGCCCTTAAAAGCAAAAACTAAACAACTGTAAATGATTGAATGTGAATTGAACTAAAACTGCACAGATGTACATGTTGTCTGAAAAATAAGCCTTGTAAACTGGAAGGCAACCAAGCAAGACCCTCCTTTCAAACTAATGAGATCCACATTCTAAACATCCACTCCCAGATTCCAGCACAGATTAAACCCTTTTAATCTGCTTTAATCTAGAGCTGTGATATAACCCTCCATGCCAACCCCTGGTAATCTCCATCCACACTTCTCCATTTGAGATCAGTAAGCCAGTTGATCTGGCTGTGGAAACATACACCAGCCCTGCGCTCGGAAGACCAGCATGCATTGCAGGGTTTAGCATGCATTGCTAACAGCCCCTCGCAGAATACCAGAGTGAATCATGATTTCCACCGTGCCTCTAATGGGTCAATAAAAGTTATTTCACAGCTCAGTGACGCAACCATGGTTTACACTGGGGGATGACAAATCAAACCTGGCAACCCGCCACATCTGGGGGACCTAACCCTAGGCAGGGTGGATGTTCTCTAATCTGATAGAGCGTTGCTAGAACATTGTTACATCAGAAAGCAACAGCATCCCATAATATCATGCATCCCATAATATCATGAGCTGTACTCTGCTTGGATTTCTCCCAGAACAACCATGACTTTGTTGTCCTTGGCAACGAGACTCATCTTAGCGTTGTCGTTAGCAAGGGCGTAGGTTTGGTCTCAGCCTCGGTGTGGATGTCCACTCCACTCTTTACTTAGAAGCACAAAGGAGTTCACTAAAATATTGCTGGGGACAATTTTGTCATCTTTAAATATTGGTGGGGACAATTTTGTCATTTTGAAATACTGGTGGGGACAAGTTGGTCATCTTAAAATATTGCTGGGGACAATTTTGTCATTTTAAAATATTGGTGGGGACAGTTTTGTCATTTTAAAATATTGGTGGGGACAATTTTGTCATCTTAAAATGTTGGTGGGGACAATTTTGTCATTTTGAAATATTGCCTGGGACAATTTTGTCATCTTAAAATGTTGGAGGGGACAATTTTGTCATAAAAAAATATTGGTGGGGACAATTTTGTCATCTTAAAATATTAGTGGGGACAATTTTGTCATCTTAAAATATTGCCGGGGACAATTTTGTCATCTTAATATATTGCTGAGGACAATTTTGTCATTTTGAAATATTGGTGGGGACAATTTTGTCATCTTAATATTTTGCTGGGGACAATTTTTTCATCTTAAAATATCGGTGTGGACTAGTACAGAGTGTACCCCCCAACCCTATGATCATTGTCGTTAGGCAGGCTTGACGGGATGGCTCCAGCTCGGTGGTTAAAGCATTTGACAGTAGATGAAGAGGTTTCAGGTTCAGAGGTTGTTTAAGAAAAGTGTTGTTTTGAATAAAAACACTGCTATTCTGTGTTGAACAGCGGTCATCCATCTCTATTACAGCCTACTACCATGGCATGACACGGACTGTTAGGCAGGGGGTTTTTTTCTTCCAAACTCTGGTTATTGCTATTTAGGTTTTTAAAAATGTGTGTGTGTGTGTGTGGGTTGGAGGGATCAGAGGACTCTTATTCACATCTGCTCTGGCATATGAGTTTGCAGTTTTTCCTGCAAAGTTGACATCACATCCTTCCGTGTACCTCTGTAGGGCCATTCGTTCACTTGATCCATATTTAATGTTCCTTTAATTAGCCTCCGCTGCGAGCTGTGAAACCTAAATCATCTTAAATGATTACTACATCCCAGAATACTTTAGTGTCTGTAACCATGCAGGTCCTCCCTTCACTGCCACTGGTCTGGGAATAGCCAGTACGAGTTAAATAGGAGACAGATCTGAACAGATAATTAGATAGTTTTAATGCTTTTTTGACACTAATCTAGTGTTGATGAATTCTGCCCCTCCCTGTCTCTCCGGCTCTCTGTTTTTAACTCTCACTCCCTCCCCACCCTCTCTCTCCCCACCCTCTTTCCCCCTCTCACTC
>BROE01000021.1:1720194-1722801 GCA_036571765.1 Plecoglossus altivelis | reverse complement strand
TATTCTGTTATAAGGAGAGTGGTGATGACAACAGCACACAGACTGTGACCAGTTTGGACAGAGTAGAAAGGTGACAGTCTTCTCCCTCCATCCCTCCCTCACCTCAGGCTCCAGATGTCTCACCTGCTTTGGCTGAGCCCCTGGAAACTCCAGGCTCCTCAGGCCCTTAAGGTCCAGAGAGGGCCTCTGGGTGGTGGGCCTGAGGCCTGGGGTTTGCCTGCTCAGGAGGTCCAGGTCTGGAGCCTCTGTCCCCAGCTAGGCAGGAGCAGGCCGAGGACCAAACACGTGTTACGTTTTATGGTTAGCATTTTGTTTAGCATACACCATATGGGATGATGACTGTGTCCTGACTCCCTGTCCTGTGTACCTGTCTGTCTGTGTACCTGTCTGTCTGTGTACCTGTCTGTCTGTGTACCTGTCTGTCTGTGTACCTGTCTGTCTATCTACTGCCCTGTCTGCCTGTCTGTGTGCATGACCATAAGTCTGTCTCTCCAGTCGCTACATCCTGTCTCGCCCCTCCTTCCTGTCCCAGAATCCAGCATCCTGGTTGGAGGAGAAGTTGCACACATACACACACACACACACTAATGATCATACACATACACACACACACACACTAATGATCAAACACATACACACACACACTAATGATCAAACACACACTCGCAAACACCGATGATCAAACACACACTGATGATCAAACACAAACATACACTGATGATCAAACACACACACACACACACACACACACACACTGATGATCAAACACACACACACTGATGAACACACACTGATGATCAAACACACACACACACACTGATGATCATACACACACGCTGATGATCATACACACACGCTTTATACACCACGACTCACACTTTCCTACTATACTATTAATACTTTAGCATCCAGATACAACTGCGTCCCTTGGTAAATCGCATAGATCTTCTATGAAGTCAGACACTGTCACCAATATAGACAGTAAGATAAAGATCTGAGACACAGAATAGCGCACTATGTGCTTAAAAAATATTACAGACTTGTGTTGCAAACACCTCACTGAACATTGCTGGTTAACATGGACGCTATATTTTTTTAACGTCTTTATATGACTGAATTACGTCAGGTTTAAAGTGATTCTATCGTCATTCTCAGGCCTGTGGCAGCATTTGTGACCGGCAGCGAGGAGAACTTTGCTCTGTGGTTGACTGAAAGACTGAAAGAGAGGGTGGGCGTGACGTCATGGCACAGTGCCGCGTCCATGTTTCGGGTTTTTTTTCTCTCTCTTTTTCTCCAGTTTGGACTAAAACGAGAAGTGTGTTCAGAGTTGATGAGTTTTAGGCCTTCTGTACCCTCCACAGAATGCTAGTTGCTGATCGTAGCGCGGACGGCAAATCGCATTTAGATCGCCGATGTAAGAAATACCTCGACCCGTATCGATCTAACTGCTCAGTTATCTAGTTTTTTCACAAGTGATTTGTTCAAAGCCGTTGGTAGCGAACATCTGACGCGACTCGTTTCTTCGTTGCCAAGGCTTTTCCGCTAGAACTGGACACGCTGACCTCCGTTCGTAAGGAAAGCTGCCTCGGTCGAAGTGCCCCGCATGAGCGACTTCGGGACGGGGTTTCGGCTGTGGCAGTTCGAGGTCTTAAGGATGCGGATGCCCAAAGTAGGAAGAGTATTTCTTGCGACGTGTGTTGGCTCACTTTTTATCCTCCTGTTGTACTTTCAGAGCACCTCTAAGGCAGGTAAGTGTGTGTCACAGCATAATGACTGTCGCCGACTGTTTGCGTGGCTGTCTGCCGTAGTTGCGGCAGTGTAGGTTCCTTAGGAACGGGTTGGCAGTTATTGTTAGCTAGCGTTAAGTTTGTTGCCCATGATTTCGATCTTAGCTTTTCGCCCCATCGCCTCGTTGCTAAGTTATATAAATTATCCACGTCCCTGGTGATTCATGTATGCGCGTAGCCTACGTTCAACACTACATCATAGTTTGCCACGCTGCCGTTTCACAAACCATTTATATCTATAGCTGGGCCATAGGTTGAATGCGGTGTCACGTTTCGGAGCCTGCCAGTTTGCCAAACTAGCCACGGTGGACTGAATGCGGTGTGTGTGTATGTGTGGAAAGGAGGAGAGAGACAATGGAAGTGTATGAATAAGCTCACTGTGAACAGAGGAATGTTTTGAAAGCCTCCTCAGAGAGACTCCGGTGCATTCCTCTGCCTTTTCAACTCTGCCCTCCTCCTTCTCCCCTTCCTTCCGCCCACCTCCTTCCACCTCTTCAGCCTGGCTTGGGGGTTGCCAGTGCTGCCACAGGGGGGCAGGGAGACTGGGAGATGGACACGGAGAGAGGCACAGAGAGAGAGAGGGAGAGAGAGAGATGTCTGTCCACAGGTAAAAAAGATGAGAGAGGAGAGGAGGACAGGTGGAGAGAGGGGGGATAGGGGAGTAGGAGATGGGGGAGAGAAGACGGATGGGAGGGTGGAGAGAGGAGGATGGGGGAGAGAGAAGAGGATGGGGGCGAAGAGAAGAAGAGGATGGGGGAGAGAGTAAGAAGAGGATGGGGGAGAGAAGAAGTGGAGGATGGGGAAGAGAGAGGCAGGAGGA
>BROE01000021.1:1707694-1715194 GCA_036571765.1 Plecoglossus altivelis | reverse complement strand
TTGTATCTCCTCTTCTTTCTCTCCTCCCTTCTTCTCCTTGTCTCTCCTCTTCTCTCTCTCCCTTTTTTGCTTGTATCTCCTCTTCTTCTCTCCTCCCTTCTTTGCTTTCTCTCCTCTGCTTCTCTCCTTCCCTTCTCTCCCCTTGTATCTCTCTTCTTCTCTCCCTCCCTTCGTTGCATGGTCTCTTCCTCTTCTTCTCTCCTCCCTTCTTTGCATGTCTCTCCTCTTCTTCTCTCCTCCCTTCTTTGCATGTCTCTCCTCTTCTTCTCTCCTCCCTTCTCTCCTTGTCTCTCTTCTTCTCTCCTTGTCTCTCCTCTCCCATCTTTCCTTTACTCTCTTTTTCTTTTCTCAACCCTCCTTGATGACATCATCCTCTACACCCCCCTCCTGTTTTCTCTTTTTATCTCTCTCTCTTTATCTCTCTTTATCTCTCTATCTCTATCTCTAACTCTTTATTTCTCTGTCTCTCGCTCTATCTCTATCTATCTCTCTTTATCTCTCTCTCTTTATCTCTAACTCTTTATTTCTCTGTCTCTCGCTCTATCTCTATCTCTCTTTATCTCTCTCTCTTTATCTCTAACTCTTTGTTTCTCTGTCTCTCGCCCTATCTCTATCTATCTCTCTTTATCTATCTCTCTTTATCTCTCTAACTTTATTAGTCTCTCTTTATTTCTCTGTCTCTCTCTATCTCTATCTCTCTCCCTCTTAATCTCTCTAACTTTATTTGTCTCTCTCTTTATTTCTGAGTCTCTCTCTCTTAATCGATCTTTATCTATCTCTCTTTATCTCTCTAACTTTATTTGTCTCTCTCTTTATTTCTCTGTCTCTCTCTTTCTCCCTCTCTCTCTCTCTCTTTCTTTATCTCTCTAACTTTATTTGTCTCTTTTGATTTCTCAGTGTCTCTCTCTTAATCTCTCATTATCTCTCTCTTTATCTCTCTTGCTCTTTGTCTCTCTGTCTCTCTGTCTCTTGTTTTTCTGTGAGATGTAAAGCAGGGAACTACAGTCTCCTGGCATGAAGACTAATCCAACCTTCCTGATGCAAATCCATCTGTCTGAGAGAGCACGGAGAGAGGAGATGAGGTGTAGAGGAGGAGTGAGGAGGAGTAGGAGGAGTTAGGAGGAGGAGGGATTTAGAGGAGGCCAGGGGACTGCTTAGAGAACAGTGTGTCCCTACAGAAAGACTAGATTAAAGGAAGGAATGTGTTGTGTGACGTCAAGACAAAGCGCCGGTTTCTCTCCTCCTCTGTCACGCTACAGAGATCGAACACAGCACAGCCACTAGAGACACTGCTAAATCTGATCCCAGTTTAACTTATACAGGCCTTGAGAGTAGGATCTCACATATGCTTATAGAGGCTGGAGCAGATCTCAGATCTGCCTATAGAGGCTGGAGCAGATCTCAGATCTGCTTGTACAGGCCTTGAGAGCAGATCTCAGATCTGCTTGTAGAGGCTGAATCTGCCTTTAGAGACGCTGAGCTAACTTCAGACCAGTTATGTTCCTATAGCTGAGTGGTTAGAGCGTTTGATTATAGAGCTCAAGGTACCAGGTTCAAATCCCTCTGTATAAACACCCTTCCTTGTTTCTTCCAGTGGAGTCCACAGGGAACAGCAACAGACCACAGAAAGCCAGAAGGAGTCCCCTGCAGACCCTTTACAATGGAGACCAGGTAAACACACACACAGGTGTGGCTCAAGTTCCTTTCTCACTCTCTGGTCTACGACAGGGTTCCAACCGCCAGCCTCTGACAGTTGCCACGATGACAACCTTTTCTTAAGCACCTCTTCTTCAGCCAGTCATGCCTCAGTGAGGCTTTTGGTTCGTGTAGGCGGTATTTATGCTGAGTATTGACTTTCCAGTTCAGCCTGGTTACACACACACGCACACAAACAAATGCAATTGCATACACAGTTCAGCTGTTTGTGCGAGTGAGTGACTCAAGATGTGACATTTCAATCCTGCCCGGAGCAGATCTCAGATCTGCTTATACAGACCTTGAGAGCAGATCTCAGATCTGCTTATAGAGGCTTTGAGAGCAGATGTGTGTATGTGTTCATCTCAAACTCATCTTCCTTTTCCCCTTCCTCCCCCATCCCTCCCTCCTCTTTCCGCCCCCTCCCCCTCTCCAGGTGGCGCTGTCTGCTGCCCAGGTGTCCCTGCGAGGTCGAAGGTCACACCTGGAGGAGGGCTGCCTGAGTCACACCAGGAAGAGGCGTGTCCTGTCGCCGGAGGACTTGCGTCACCTCATCGTGGACGACCGTCATGGCCTGCTGTACTGCTACGTCCCCAAAGTGGCCTGCACCAACTGGAAACGAGTTCTCATGGTGCTGACGGGCGATGGTCGCCAGTCCGACCCGCTCGCCATCCCCGCCAACGAGGCTCACGTGGCGGGTAACCTCCGCACGCTGTCCGAGTTCCCCGTGGCTGAGATCAACCACCGTCTGCGTTCCTACCTCAAGTTCCTGTTCGTCCGCGACCCCTTCGAGAGGCTGGTGTCAGCTTACCGCAACAAGTTCACCCGGAGCTACAACACGGCCTTCCACAAGCGCTACGGCACCAAGATTGTGCGTCGACACCGGGCGGGGGCACGACCAGAGGCGCTGGAGAGAGGTGACGACGTGACCTTTGACGAGTTCGTCCGGTACCTTGTGGACCCGCGGACGCAGCGAGAGGAGCCCTTTAACGAGCACTGGGAGCGAGTGCACTCGCTCTGCCACCCTTGCCTCATCCACTACGACGTGGTGGGCAAGTACGAGACGCTTGATTCGGACTCCAGGGCCGTCCTGCAGCTGGCTGGGGTGGACGGGGAGGTGAGGTTCCCCACCTCGGCTAAGAGCACACGGACCAACGGGGACATGGCGGCCCGCTTCTTCAAATCCGTCAACCCTTTTTACCAGAAGAAGCTTCTGAATCTGTATCGCATGGACTTCCTGTTGTTCAATTACTCCACCCCTGACTACCTCAGTATCAGCTGAGAGGAGGGCCGTTCAGACTCTCGAAACAAGCATCCCCGCTGTTGAGATGGGAGCTGTATGGAGGAAGAAAAAGTTCAAGTCATTTTTTTTTTTTTTATATCATTTTTTATTCTCTCAGTGCTTCAAATGCTCAAGACATGAAGTCTTTAAGATTATTGCTGTGGGCTGAGTCATCGCTCAAGTCCAAATCATTTCACGCACCGTGCGAGTTCAAACTTGAACTCGGGACTTTGACTGTACTGTTCTGTATTAGCAAGTGAGCCAAGAGTTTATTTGAATATTATTTATAGTGCCTTGTCACTGGAATATCCCAGAGTCGCAGTGTTGCCATGGTCACTCAATAAGCCCTTCTCTGTGTCTTTTTTTCAGTCGAGGACTGTACTAAATATACATGACATTAAGGAGATTGGGAAATTATTTTGCATTTCTGGCTTTAGCAAGTCATGGTCATGAAGTTCTGGAAGGGGAGAAGCAGGTTCTTCTCACCTCTGCTACAAAGCCTGGGTCTGGACCTGGACCCGGGTTTGGGCCTGGACCTGGCACTGGGCCCGGTTCTGGGTCTGGATCTGGCACTGGGCCTGGACTTGGGCTTCAGTTTGGGCCTGGGTCTGGACCCAGACCTGGCACTGGGAAACTAGGATTTCATCTGGGTATGAACCAGGACACAGACTTACGTTAGGAGATGGATCTTGGGTCTTGGTTGAGGCTAAGACCAGACATAGAGCCCAGGTCTCCCCAGGACAAATGAAAGTGTCTCATCCCTAAAAGAGTAAACACGTGGACTGTTGCTTGAGGGATCATATTTATTAGCATCAAAGACTTTGGGAGCCACGGACTCAGTCTGGATGGATGGATTCATGATGGGAGATTGAGAGAATTTCAGGAAAAGATCATCGGAGGTTGTTTAGTTTTTGTTCTCCTGCTTGCTTGTAAATTCACAATCTGACTTTCTTTTCTTGAGCACAGACAGACAGTCTAATGATGCGAATGGTAAACACACATGTTGTACCAACCCAACACTCTCTCTCTCTCTCTCTCTCTCTCTCTCTCTCTCTCTCCCCCTGATGTCTTTATAACTCCCTCTCTCCCTTCCCACACACACACCCAAACCCTCTTTCTCACTCCCACCCTCCCTTCTCTTCCTCCCTCTTTACTCCCCCTTGCACAGACACAGCCAAACTGTCTTTCTTTTCCCTCTATCCTTCCCTAAGTTAACTCCCCTCTCTTGCTCCCACCTCCTCACCTTCGCCCAATCCCACCCTGTCATCTCCCCCCCAGTTTGTACCTGGCCCCAGCCTTGCTGAGTAAACAGGGGCATAGCTGTGGTCGGGGCTGTGACTAGCTCCCATCAGTGGCGTCCTTGTCCAGCCGGCAAACGGTGTGTAAAGGGTTAACCTCCCAATGCCACATACTGCCACAGGTCAGCATCCACACATGCTATTTTAGGGGGGGGGGGAGAGATTTCAGTCGTTTTTCTGTTTCCTTTCTTTTTAAAAACATTTTTATACCCCTTTAAGAGCTCAGAGATCATTCTACATCCTGTAATTACTGCTATACAGAATGTGTGTTTCATACAGAGCCCAAGTACAATTTTGGATCAGAGAAAGAAGCTAATTAGCTACCGTCGGTGCTAAGAAGACGCTAGAAGATGCTAGTAGTTTTCGCGGTAGGATAGCTAGTTGGCTAAGGAGGCCAGTCACTCCTTAAGACTCGCTAAAAAGTGCAATAGTGTTCCCTCGCCCGCTATAGCCTATAGGATGTTTGTACTGGCTTACAGGACGGAAACATGAAAGACGATATCACTTTGAGTCTCTTGTCTTTGCAACTTTATGGGAATAACCCGAGTCTGTTGTTTCCCACCAAGCAAACTTGCACAACAGTTTGTCTCCTTGCAAACATGCTTTTCTAACTAACCTTTCAGCTGGTTTGAATACTAGCTTTATGGACGCCAGATATATTCCACAGTAATATATTGTACGTGACAACTGTCGGTTTGTGAGTGATTGTAACGATGAACTTGTAGCTTCTCCACTTTCACCTTACTGCCTTGGAAAGGAATGTGTTCAAGAACAGTAGCTGTCCAGGAGAGTCGACATCAATCACGGTGTGTGCGGACCTGCGGCGTGTGTGCGTATGCTCACACGCGTGTGTGTACGTATGCTCACACGCGTGTGTGTACGTATGCTCACACGCGTGTGTGTACGTATGCTCACACGCGTGTGTCTGTAGGGAAACGATTATAGTTTGTTTTTTTAACGGCCATAAACTGTGAATCACGTCCTGTGTAAACAGATGTCTCACTTTGCAGAAACGTTGCATCATCTCTTTAACTTATGTCCGACTCGAAATGAGGCACAAAATGCTATTCCGGCAGACGTTGAAACGCCCGGTTAAATACCGATTGCCCGTTTTCTCGTTCCGGATGATAATAATATAATAAGATACCTTTGTACGATCGCTGGTGAGTTTTATTAAACTCTTGACAAAGTTCTTAGGTAAATTGTAGATTATGACCGGGCTTACAGCCTTTGTGAATGTTGTCGCATCATTGCTCTCTACATATGTTATCTGTATATTTATAAGTGAGCAATGTGTGGTCAAAAAAATGCAATCGTTTGTTGAGAATGCCGGAGACAACTGTAGATTTTTTTTTGACGGCCCCTCTTTTAGGTTCGGTATAAAGGGATGTTGTCGATGCGCAACCGCAATCGGCCAAATAGGGGCGCCAGATATTTCCGAATATTATCCTCCCTAGATTTCCGATATGACCCGATTTTACTTCCAGAAATGAATAGCATACCTATTGAGACTCACTTATGGAAGAAAACAACGTGGTGCTTCTCCCGAGTGGCAACGTTTGAATGAGCACTACTCTGACTTATATGGGGGGAAATCATAAAAGAAACGATTGCTTAGTGGGGGTACAATCAGTCGGGATGTTTTCTTTTATTAGAAAGGGATTAAACAGTGCCACAGGGAACGCTTAGATGGTTGTTAAACGTCATTCAGTTCCATGTATTATATTATACTTGTGTATGGAATAAATGTCCACAGACCTAAACATGTAGGATGTTTGGACAATTGAAGAGAAATGTTAAAAGGTACAATAAATGTTGTATGAGCCAGCGATCAGCTGGCAGTATGAATGAGAAGTATCGTCATAAGGTTCGATCTCACAGAATGAGATTGGGACCGTTGCAATGTTTCTAATAAAAAGCCTGAGCTTTGTGTGACAGTCAACAGTATGATGATGTTACTGCAACTAGCCTTTAGAGATTACACACGCCTCTAGTCATTTATATACTCACATACAATCTCATCATATGTATATAGCCTACACATAGTATATACAATCATGGCCAAAATTGTTGGCACCCCTGACATTTTTCCAGAAAATGAAGTATTTCTCACAGAAAAGTATTGAAATTACACATGTTTATTTCCTTTGTGTGTATTGGAATAACACAAAAAAAAACAGGAAAAAAGCAAATTTGACAATTTCACACAAAACTCAAAAAATGGGCCGGACAAAATTATTGGCACCCTTAACTTAATATTTGGTTGCACACCCTTTGGGAAAAAATACCTGAAATCAGTCGCTTCCTATAACCATCAATAAGCTTCTTACACTCTCACCGGATTTTGGACCACTATTCTTTTGCAAAACTGCTCCAGGTCTTCATGTTTGGATGGGTGCCTTTTCCCAACAGCATTTTTGTAAGATCTCTCACAGTGGTCAATGGGATTTAGATCTGTGACTCATTGCTTGCACCACTTCAGAACTTTCCAAGCCCGCTTTTGTTGCCATCCATGTGTCTGTGATGACTTTTTGAAGTATGTTTGGGAGTCATTTCCTGCTGGAGACGCCATGATCTCGGAACGCAAACCCAGCTTTCTAGACACTGCAAACTTCTTGATTTCAATAGTTGCGCGAGTGTGGACAACACAGGAAATCTAGATCTCTTGGAAGATGGCTAGTGACTGTGTAACCTTAAGAGGTTGTTGATATTTTTCCAAAAATGAGTATTGGTTGTCAGTCCTCAAGCCAGTTATCTTGTTCCTCTTTCTGTTCTGCGATGGCTTAGTGTTGGCACACACGAGAGAGGAAAGACCGAATGCGCGAAAAAGACTGAAGTCGAACTTCTATCCTTTTTATGCTGGCTTCTTACGAGTGTGATTTTTGAGATGCCACACCTGTTACTTGCGCCCCAGGGTCGAGGGATAAAGGGACATCAGAGATGCTAATGCAAGGCAGAACATGTAAGTTATAATGAATGACACAGTGTTTTGAGAGAGAGAAGAGAGGAAGAGTGACACAAGATATTTTTGTCGCGATTTATCCATTTTTAATTGGATGGATATGTGTATGTTCGGGGTGTGAATATATTGTCAATTTGGCTTTGTTTTGGCATGGAGCTCTAGTGTGTTGTTTTATGAAGAGAAGCCGCGGAAAGAAAAGGCTCTGATGGATGAAATAAGGCAAGAGGTTGAGGAGGGATGAGAAAGGTGAATAATGATATCGT
>BROE01000021.1:1689806-1700061 GCA_036571765.1 Plecoglossus altivelis | reverse complement strand
GTGAGAGAGCAGAGGAGAGAGCAGAGAGAGAGAGGCAGAATTAGAGTAGAGAGAAGGCAGAGAAAAGAGAGGGGAGAGGCAGAGATGAAGAGAGTCAGATAGACGAGAGAGAGATGAGATGAGAGTCAGAGATCAGAGGAGGCAGGAGAGAGAGGCAGAGAGAGAAGGCAGAGACGAGAGAGGCAGCAGCAGAGCTAGAGCAGAAGCGAGAGGGGAGAAAGAGAGTGAGAGACGGACGAGCAGAGAGAGAGGCAAGAGAGAGAGAGAGGCAGAGAAGAAGAGAGGCAGAGATGTGGAGAGAGGCAGAGAGAAGAGGCAAAGAGAGAGACGGTAGAGAGAAGACGAGAGGGGCAGAGAGAGAGACGCAAGTAGACACACACAAGGAGATTAGAGGTTTTGAAGCGAGGTAGACATGCTGTAACCACTGGGGATTACGCTGTCCAGCTGGTGTTTTATGTTGTGCTTGGGAAGCTACTTACCTCATAGTGTCGAAAGAGTGCGTCGACTGTAGACGAAGAGTTTATGGTGACTGTGTCGCGAAGCGGACGGTGTGTGTGTGTTTGTGTGATTGTGTGTGTGCGAACCGCATGTGTGTGTGTGTGTGTGTGTGGTGTGTCGTGACGCATGTGTGTGTGTGTGTGTGTGTGTGTGTGTGTGTGTGTGTGTGTGTGTGTGAGTATCTACCTGCTGATAGACATGGCCACGATGACAGGCTGCCAGCCAGAGCGCAGCACCTCAGAGATCTGAGGACTGCGTCTAGCCACCATCATCCACACCGGCAGCATGGCCAGGAACAGCACACACACCAGTGGAGACAGGTACCACACATCTGGACACGGAGAGGCAGGGTTACGCATACACAGACAGACATAACACACATAAACTCTATACTGGAGCTGACAGACTAACATCTATACTGGAGCTGACAGACTAACATCTATACTGCAGCTGACAGACTAACCTCTATACTGGAGCTGACAGACTAACATCTATACTGGAGCTGACAGACTAACATCTATACTGGAGCTGACAGACTAACCTGTATACTGGAGCTGACAGACTAACATGTATACTGGAGCTGACAGACTAACCTGTATACTGGAGCTGACAGACTAACCTCTATACTGGAGCTGACAGACTAACCTCTATACTGGAGCTGACAGACTAACATCTATACTGGAGCTGACAGACTAACATCTATACTGGAGCTGACAGACTAACATCTATACTGGAGCTGACAGACTAACATCTATACTGGAGCTGACAGACTAGCATCTATACTGGAGCTGACAGACTAACATCTATACTGGAGCTGACAGACTAACATCTATACTGGAGCTGACAGACTAATATGTATACTGGAGCTGACAGACTAATATGTATACTGGAGCTGACAGACTAATATGTATACTGGAGCTGACAGACTAATATGTATACTGGAGCTGACAGACTAATATGTATACTGGAGCTGACAGACTAATATGTATACTGGAGCTGACAGACTAATATGTATACTGGAGCTGACAGACTAACATCTATACTGGAGCTGACAGACTAATATGTATACTGGAGCTGACAGACTAACATCTATACTGGAGCTGACAGACTAACATCTATACTGGAGCTGACAGACTAACCTCTATACTGGAGCTGACAGACTAACATCTATACTGGAGCTGACAGACTAACATCTATACTGGAGCTGACAGACTAACATGTATACTGGAGCTGACAGACTAACATCTATACTGGAGCTGACAGACTAACATCTATACTGGAGCTGACAGACTAGCATCTATACTGGAGCTGACATACTAACATCTATACTGGAGCTGACATACTAACATCTATACTGGAGCTGACAGACTAACATCTATACTGGAGCTGACATACTAACATCTATACTGGAGCTGACAGACTAACATCTATACTGGAGCTGACAGACTAACATCTATACTGCAGCTGACAGACTAACATCTATACTGGAGCTGACAGACTAACATCTATACTGCAGCTGACAGACTAACCTCTATACTGGAGCTGACAGACTAACATCTATACTGGAGCTGACAGACTAACCTCTATACTGGAGCTGACATACTCACCTCTATACTGGAACAGTGCAGAGCTGACAGCAGCCAGTAGAGACAGGGTGATGAGGTCACCAAGGCTGGCTGCTATGGGCGTGGCCACGTTGTCAGGGTTGATGCCCACCTTCCTGGAACCCAGGATCACACCAATCATCACCAGGCCTGGGGAGGCGAGGGGGAGGGAGAGAGGGAGGTGAGAGGGGAGGGAGAGGGGGAGGAAGGGAGAGAGGAGAGGAGAGGAGAGGGGAGGGAGAGAGGACAGGGGAGGGAGAGAGGAGAGGGGATGGGGGAGGGAGAGAGGAGAGAGGGAGGGGAGAGAGGGAAAGAAAGTGAGGAGAGGGGGAGAGGAAGAGGATAGGGGGAAGAGAGAGGAAGGGGAGGGGCAGGAAGAGGGGGAGCCACACAGGCAGCCTTCAGGAGTGTGCATGTGTGTGAGCGTACGTGCCCAGGTGCCCAGCGCTTGTGTACCCCCCCTCCGTACCAAGAGAGAGCGCCGCCACGAAGGCGGTGACGATGCTGCTGGCGCAGAGCACAGCCGCCTGGTCCAGCTCCACCCCTCCCCGCGACACCGCCCCCAGCGCTACAGCTGCCAACGCGGCCAGAAAGCCCACCACTGTGGCCTGCACCTGGATCAGAGCCAGGTTGCTGCTCACCATAATCCACTGCTGGTTTGGGTCATCCAGCTGGCCAGTGTTAGCCTGGAACACACACACACAGATAGTGACCAAGGAGGACGAGTAGATAGAGGGGAGGAGAGAGAGGAGTAAAACAGGTCAAGAGGATGAGGAGGAGGAAGGAGAGGAGGAGGGAGAGGATCAGGAGAAGGGGGGAGGAAGAGGAAAAGGAGGGAGAGGATCAGGAGAAGGGGGGAGGAAGAGGAAGAGGAGGGAGAGGATGAGGAGGGGGGAGAGGATCAGAAAGAGGGGGAGGAGAAGAAGGAAGAGGAGGGAAAGGATAGAGAGGATGAGGAGGAGGAAGAGGAGGGAGAGGATCAGGAGAAGGGGGGGAGAAGGAGGAAGAGGATCAGGACGAGGGGGGGAGGAAGAGGAGGGAGAGAATCAGGAGAAGCGGGGGAGAAGGAGGAAGAGGAGGGAGAGGATAGAGAGGATGAGTAGGAGGAGGAAGAGGAGGGAGAAGATGAGGAGAAGGAGGAGGAGGAGGCAGAGGATGAGGAGAAGCAGGACTTACAGCAGTGGAGAGGCGTGCAGCGAGGGTCATCTCCAGGTTCCCCTTTAACCCCACCAGAGCAGGAACCAGAATGAAGACCTCTGTGATCACCCTGAACACCTCCCAGTGCTGGGACACACACACACACGCGCGCCAACACACACACGCACGCCAACACACACACGCACGCCAACACACAAAAATAGAATTAGAGAGTGTGCTTCACTCCCTCCTACCCTCTCTCCAGCCCTGCCTCTTTCCCTCCCTGCCTCTCTCCCTCCCTGCCTCTCTCCCTCCCTGCCTCTCTCCTCTGCCTTTCTCCTTCTCTGACTATCTCAAGCCTGCCTCTCTCCCTCCCTGCCTGTCTCTCTCCCTCCCTCTCTCCAGTCCATACAAACACATTTAGATGTGAACACGCTGGGATATTTATAAATCGCTCTCCTTTTCTCACTCCCTCTCTACTCACAACATAAAAATAGACAGCTGGGTTTAGCACAACCAATATAGGCACTGACACATACAAACACACAAACACAACACCCAAAATACCACAATACAGGACGTATGTACTTTTACTGTATCCATGACGATGCCCGCTGACACCATACCCATGCCACACACCAGGTAGGGCAGCAGCACCTGGGCTGCCACATTCCAGGCGCTCTCCGGCAGGAAGTCGTGCGGGAAGCGTGTCAGCTGACAGGAAACGCCACGCAGCTTCCTCCTCTGGTAGCATAACTGTAGCTCCAGATGAGTCACCACCATGGCTAGCAGCTAGCTAGTAATGAATGCTAGCCGTGGGACTACGGTTGATGATGGCTAAGCTAGCGGCTAGCGGATAGCTATTGTAGCAGATGGCTAAGCTAGCAGCTAGCGGATAGCTATTGTTGCAGATGGCTAAGCTAGCAGCAAGCGGATAGCTATTGTAGCAGATGGCTAAGCATGCAGCTAGCTTCTGATGCTGAAGATAGGACAACTCCAGCTGATAGGTGGACTAGTAGCTAGCTACCGATGCTAGTTACCTTAACAATAGGGCTACCGTTGCTGAAGGCTAGGCTAGCAACTAGTTACCTATGCTACTTATCTTTCTCTCCCTTCATCACTCCCTGTTTTAACAAGACCTGTCAGAAACACATGATGCACATGCTGAGAACAGACCAGGCAGGATGAAAACAATATGGAAAGAGAGTAGAAAGAGTGAGAGAGGGAGAAAAAGAGAGGGAGACAGAGAGGGAGGGATGGAGGTAGACAGAGGGAGGGAGAGGGAGAGAGGGAGAGAGGTAGACAGAGGGAGGGAGAAAGAGAGAGAGAGAGAGAGAGGGAGGGAGGGAGAGAGAGAGAGATGAATATCTCTTCCCTGGCCCTGCCTTCCTGACTCGCTGTAAACTGACTCAAAACATCATGACCAATCAGGATGTTTTGCCATCCTGATTGGTCATGATGGCAAAACATCCTGATTGGTCCACGTCACCAAGACACCAAAGATGTCCATTGGTAGCACTGTCACTCCTTGTATTTCCAAGTTCTCCTGTCGTGCAACAAACATGTCAAATGTTTGCCGTCAGCATCTCATCCCTCATCTTTGCTCTATAAATCATCCATCACCCTCATCCATCACCTCCTCACCTCATCCATACCTCTAGACATCATCTAACTATCAAATACCCTCATCCATCACCTCCTCATCCATACCTCTATACATCATCTAACTATCAAATACCCTCATCCATCACCTCCTCATCCATCCCTCTATACATCATCTAACTATCCAACACCCTCATCCATCACCTCCTCACCTCATCCATCCCTCTACACATCATCTAACTATCAAATACCCTCATCCATACCTCTACACATCATCTAACTATCCAACACCCTCATCCATACCTCTACACATCATCTAACTATCAAATACCCTCATCCATCACCTCCTCATCCATCCCTCTATACATCATCTAACTATCCAACACCCTCATCCATCACCTCCTCACCTCGTCCATACCTCTATACATCATCTAACTATCCAACACCCTCATCCATCACATCCTCACCTTATCCATCCCTCTATACATCACCTTCACTCTATCTGTCATCCTCTCTCTGCCCTCCCCCCAGTACTCACCTGTACACTGTCCATCACCATGCCCCTCCCCCCAGTATACTGTCCATCACCATGCCCCTCCCCCCAGTACACTCACCTGTACACTGTCCAGCACCATGCCTGCCATCACCATGCCCATCCCAGCCAGCAGGTAGGGGAACACCACCTGCAGGCATATCGCTACGGAAGACTCCTCCGCTGGCTTCACCTCCTCCTTCACCTGCTTCTTGGAGGCCGGGGCCGGGACCAGGGGCACGGGTAGATCATCCTGCCCATCCAAGGAGCCCCCGAAGCGGTCGAGAGGAGCAGCGGCATGCCCTTTCCCCTTCTTGGATTTGGGTTTCTTGGAGGATTTCTTCCTCTGGCGGGGCTGTTCCTCTGCAGGCATGATGAGCTGGCTGAGGTGGGACTGTCTGAAGAAGAGACCAGCAAACACACTCCACAGCTTAAATACAGATCTAAACAGGAGACCAGCAAACACACTCTACTGCTTAAATACAGATCTAAACAAGAGACCAGCAAACACACTCTACTGCTTAAATACAGATCTAAACAAGAGACCAGCAAACACACTCCACAGCTTAAATACAGATCTAAACAATAGACCAGCAAACACACTCCACTGTTTAAATACAGATCTAAACAGGAGACCAGCAAACACACTCTACTGCTTAAATACAGATCGGAACAATAGACCAGCAAACACACTCCACAGCTTAAATACAGATCTGAACAAGAGACCAGCAAACACACTCCACAGCTGAAATACAGATCTAAATAATAGACCAGCAAACACACTCCACAGCTGAAATACAGATCTGAACAAGAGACCAGCAAACACACTCCACAGCTGAAATACAGATCTGAACAAGAGACCAGCAAACACACTCCACAGCTTAAATACAGATCAACAACGTCAACTGATCATGGTGACTTTTACAGATCCGAACACTCATCGGATCAATGCTCGTGGAACTGATCAATATTTAACTACTAAACGGATCGATAATTGTAGAACTGATCAATATTGATCAATCAAGTGAACGCTTCACTGATCGATGTGTTCGTAAGATCATCCGATAGACACTTTAAACTGACAAATATGCACGTTCAACAGTTGAGTGCAAACGCATCGTTACATTTGTCTGCTACCACTACTTTCGTCACTGTTTTTTTATGACAACTTTCCACTTTACATTGTTAGATAAATATGTGTACGCTACTCTTTTTTTAAAAATCGGTTCGTTACTTTGTGTCATGATCGAAACCATTTCTTGTCATTCATTGTTTCTCTTTCCACTTCCTGGTAACATTGAACAGTTCGATACATTTAATCGCCATGCACCAAATCTGAGCTCTATGTTCGCTGTTAGACTGTCTTTATTCTTACAGGCGTTAAAACGCACTCTCGTTATCACAGTCACGCCACACACTACAAACTGTGGATGAAATCAGAATCTGGCCATTCATTTCACACCGCTATCACGGAAGCAGCTCTCACCAGAAGTGTGTCCGCAAGTCTAGACTTCAGCTCATTCCGTCTAAACAGCTACAAACCGGAGAACTTCTCGCGGCTAAAAGAGCTAAACGCAACAGCTACCTTTCAAAAAATCTATTAATGGCTGGACGGTATAATCTGTGTGCTGCCATATCTACACAACTCAAAATAATTCGCGTTGAGTTGCGGTACGGTTACGTCACCAAAGCCTGTGTCTGGATAATCATCTGATTGGCTCGAAATTGGAGTTGGACCTTAAATCCCGCCTTCAGAGAAAGTGAACGGTTATGAACCTGTCGATCAGAACGACGTCAACGGGAGAGAACTTGAGAGTGCCGTTATTGATCAAGCAAACACACATGAAGTTTACAAACTTAAAAATGTTTTCCGAACTTTGTTTGTCTATTAAATTCAAACATAGATCGTATCATTCACATCGTTCTTACAGAAGTAATTAAACCACAGTGCCGATTTAAACTACCGCAGTCTAACAGTCACGTCTATCTTCGTTGTACGAAATCAACACATCGCTTATTTTCTCGTTTTCAGCGAGTTCGAGCAGTAATCTTGCTCGCGTAACAGACAGTTAATTTGAGTGATGATCCAGACCAAAAAAATAAATAAATCGTTGAACTGTTCCCCCCTACCTCTACCATCCTAAACAACCGCAACAGCGTTTGTGCTGCGATCTACCTACTGCTGTCCTTACCTGTCTCTGGCGTCCGTGAAGCCGGTGAGAGAGGTGGAGTGTGCGGGGATGTTCTGAAACCGTCTGAGAAAAGATTAACTTCTATTCTATGAAGATGTGGGGGGATGTAGGGGAGGAGTGTCTCTCTCTCTCTCTGTGTGTGTGTGTGTGTGTGTGTGTGTGTGTGTGTGTGTGACACCATCCTCGAAGGAGAGTGAGGAGAGGGGGGAGGGGAGGCGGTATCCTAATTTGCCAAGCAGGCTGAAATCTAAGACAGCAGCCACCCAACACACACACACACTATCCATACACACACACACACACACACACTATCCATTAAACACACACACACACACTATCCATTAAACACACACACACACTATCCATACACTCACACACACACACACACACACACACTATCCATACACACACACACATACACACAGCACTGTCAGTATCTCAAACTCCTCAGAATAGCCTTGCAAGGCAGGCCTGCTGTTTGGCTTGTCAGAGTATGTGTCAGCATGTGTGTGCGTGAGACCGTGTGTGACATGTGACAGTATGTGTGTGTGTGTGTGTGTGTGTGTGTGTGTGTGTGTGAGAGCTGCCGAATTACATGGCTATTCAGTGTGCAATTTGTTAAAATGTTTGCTCGGTGGTTGTGAGTGTGTGTGTGTGTGTATGTGGTTTGTGTGTATGTGTGTTTGTGTGTGTTTGTGTGTGTTTGCATCCTTGTCATAGCAACATTTTAACACCAAGAGGCAGCAAAGTCACACAATAAAACGTTCTTCATTCATTCCTTTTTCTATCACTTTATTTGACTGCTAAAGTTTACTCATGTTTTCGAATGTTCAGTCATGCAAAGACAATAAAGACAAAGACACCATGACTAGATTCAGTGTTTCAACCACAACTCTCAGTAGAACATAAACACATGCACACACACACACACACACACTCACACACACACACACACACACATACTGTCACATGTCACACACGGTCTCACGCACACACATGCTGACACACACACACACACACTCACAGATACTGCACACCACACTCAACACGCACACACACCACACACACACACTCTCTCTTCTCAACACACACACACCACTCATTCCACACAGCACACACACCACACAAAATCACACACAGCACACTCTCTCTCTCTCACATGCGAGGCTGACTGGCAGGCGCTGATGCTGCAGCGCTGGACGGCAAGGACTGCTGACTACTGGCAGGACTCTTATACACTTCTGTTTTTCATACTAGCAGAGAAACTCTGATTTTCAGGAGTGTTGTTCAGGGCTATTGCACCTGTTCTGCAAGGTGGAGAGGGCGGGAGTTGTGTATGCTGTGGTGTGTGTGGTTGTGGATGTGTGTTTTGTGTGGCTGTGCTTGTGTGAGACGTTTGTTTGAGGACCACCCCTCAACACACCAAGACACACCCTCACACATCCTCCAAGCGAGCACATCCACATACAGGTACACACACACCTCACGCACATCTCACACACACACAACACACCTCAAACACACCTGCAGACACACACACACACTCAACCTCACACAGTCACTGGCTGTACTCACACTCAACCTCACACACTCAACCTCAAACGCTCACAACCTCACACACAAAACCTTACACGCTCGCATCCTCACACAGTCATTGGCTGTATTCACACACACCTCACACACACACACTCAACACACATACCTTCCGCACCCCTCCACAAACGCAGCCACACCCTCAACACACTCCACCTCGAGCGAACACAAAGTCTACAGGCAGCCTCAAAACCACCTCATCAGCAGACATGAGGCACCAACACCACACACCTAACGCACCACATACATCACACACCACCCTCAACACCATCCACAAAAACCCTCAAACACCACCACCTACAACATCACGCGACCTGCACACAACTAACGCGCCGAAGACTCTGCACAGAGAGTGTGAGCTCAGTGGAGTTCTTCAGTGTGACATCAGACACAGTGAAGTGTTGTCCTTACCTTGTGAATGTGCCATTGTTCTCTCTCTCTCCTTTCCTTCCTATGTCTCTTCTTCTCCTCCTCTCTATCTCTCTCCTTTCATCTCATCTCTCCGCTCCGGTCTCCTCTCTCTCCTCCCCCCTCAGCTCCTCTCTTATTCTCTCCTCGCATCCCTCTACTCTCTCTCCCTCTCTCTCTCTATCCCTCTCTCTCTTCCTCCTCCTCTTCTCTCTCTCTCCACTCCTGCCAAAGTTTTTTTTTCTCCCTCTCTCTCACCTCCATTCCCTCCTCCCTTACTCTATTCTCTCCTCCCTCCTCTCGTATCTCGCTTCTGTTCTCCCTCCTGCTCTCTCGCCTCTCTCGCTACCCTCAACCGCTCTCTAATTCACTCTTTTCCGGTCTGTGCAGCGTGGATGGAAAGTTCAGCGGCATTGAAATAAGACATACTGTCTTTCTGTTTCCTGCTCTGCATGGTCTAATTGTCTTCTATTTGTCTGTCTACTGTCTGTCTGTCTCTCTATTCTGTCTGTCTATGTCTGTCTCTTTTTATCTGTCTGTCTGTCTCTCTGCCTGTCTATCTGTCTGTCTATCTGTCTGTCTCTCTGCCTGTCTATCTGTCTGTCTCTCTGCCTGTCTATCTATCTGTCTCTCTGCCTGTCTATCTATCTGTCTCTCTGCCTGTCTATCTGTTTGTCTCTATGCCTGTC